>CAHIKZ030000340.1:670000-917500 GCA_903632075.3 Acanthosepion pharaonis
ATGAAGCCTCGTATTCCATCGATTCAGAAGTCTGCGATGCTTGGCTCTGCAAATATTCCGCGAAAGGTTCTATCTAACTGAGTTCGTATGAGTCGATCTCCTGGGAAAACGAATAATAATAATAATACAGTTAGAAAAGAACGCGATTTATGAAAGGAAAAAGAAAAGAAAAGACAATGTTCGACAATATTTCGACAGTATGTCTGTCTGCTTCATGTAATATTAAAAATAGTATACAAATATAAAAATACACTATTTTCATTATTTGGACTATTGTCCTCATCTTTGTCGCCATATTTATTACATCGTTTCAGCCGTTGTACGTACCGGCCTTCTTCAGGTGGTTGGAATGTCGAACTGAACCCTTTATTTCGGTCACTGGGGTAAACTGTTCTAGTTCCACGTGCCATGTTTAATGGATGTCAGTTATCAGTTATCTCTTGTTAATTCCCTTCAGCAAGTTCTCCATTGCCTTAACCGGGTATTGAACTCGCACTCTTTGGGTCCTGTCACTGTATCTAACCAATGCCTTTATCCACTGTGCCAATTTTCCAATGGTTGCAGCTGTGGAAAGAAATATAAATTGGAGACAGGCCGCCAAGACAGCTGTAACATGAGGGGAAGTGGAAAAATCAGGCGTGGCTGACCACATATGGAGAGAGAAGGGAGATCACCGCCCTCTGTGGGATCAGGTTGAGATCAAAGGCAAAGAACACCATTGGAAAATTTTACAGTTATCTCTTGTTAATTCACCTCTCCAAGTTCTCCATTGCCTTAACCGGGTATTGAACTCACACTCTTTGGGTCCTGTTACTGGATCTAACTAACGCCTTTATCCACTGTGCCACGTGTCCTTGAAGAAGGCCGGAACGTACAACGGCCGAAACGTTGTAATAAATATGGCGACAAAGATGAGGACAATAGCCCGAATAATGTAAATAGTGTACATAATACCTCATCTCAGAAATATAGACAAATATAAAAATATTTTTAAAAATCTACAAAAAATTGTAAGTCTTCGTGCAAACGTCGCTTGTTTTGAGAAAACTAGTCAAATCAACGCATCAAGAGGAATTAAATTGATTAAAGCGAATAATACATTAAAATGCATAAGGATAGTTAAATATGTAAACTACTACCTTCACATCCCGGGGGAAATGAGCAGAATGACAGGAGAGTTCCATAGGATTTATACTAAGCTGTTTGATTAATTCCTCTTCATTCTTTTTAATAACTAATCAACTAACGGAAAATTTCAAGATGAGCTCGATTATCATCATATTGCGCACGTTTCACTTACATGCCTTTCACGCTGGCTGAGTTTCCTTCGTTTTCATTGAAGATTATCGAAAACGACCCAGTCAAGATCTTGTGAAATTTCAACATCCAAACCGATCGCGTCCTTTAGGCGAACGAACTAGACACCACCATCTTTGACAAAGAAACAAATAATGCTTCTTTATTGACGTAGATGTTCCTGGTTGACCATAATATCAAGGTCAAAGAAATTGACAAGCGTAAGAAATACACCAACCTCCGGATTACAGCTGCCAGACTCTTATCCCAGTTATCATTAAGACGTTGAGGTCTATACCACCGAATTGAAGTCCTACATTAAGAAAATCAGAATAAAACCTATGTAACCCGTCGCTTTAACCCGTCTGCATTGCTTGCTACTGGAAATATTCTGCGAAAGGTATTGTCTGTCTGAGGCCGTACGACTTGATGGGGAACACCCATAATGCAAAATCTCCAGGGAAAACGAAAACTGGGCAAAAGAGGAAATAATAATAATACGACGGGAAGGAAACTGCAAGAAACTGATATGAATATCACACTGACCCCATTACAGAGATAGGACCTATAACAATTTTATGGGGCTTTACAATACACACAGACAGAACAATCAAAACTAATCGCCCTGCCAACGTGGTCAAAGACCACGAGAACAGAATGTTCTTTCTTATTGACATGGCAGTCCATGCAGATGGTAATGCATCTTTGAAGATCTTCAAAAAAAAACTATCAAAATACAAGGGACTTGAAGTGGAAACCTCAAAAATGTGCCACATGAGGACATCAATAATTCCAGTTGTAGTTGGAGCGCACGGAATAACAGGAAATAATTCCGATAGACTCATTGAAGAGATTCATTGCAGCCCATGCCTTAAAAATATTTTTAAAAAATCTACTCACAAGTACAGCTTTATGAAGGTCTTTAGCTATGTATAATGTATATGATCTTATTTTTTGAAAATGTCATGAAGCTATTTCTGACCTTAGATCTCTGGTTGGGACCAGGAATGAAAAGTTTTTACAATGGAAATCAAAAGAAATAATAATAATAATAATAATAATATCAAAGACCACAAGAACAGAATGTGCTTTCTTTTTGACCTGGTAGTTCCTGAAGATTGTCGTGTATCTTTAAATATCTTCAAAAAAAACTTTAAAAATGCAAAGAACTTGAGGTGGGAATCTCAAAAATATGGCACATGAGGACATCAATAATTCCACTTGTAGTTGGAGCCCTCGGCATGATTGGAAAAGGTTCCTACATTGAAGGGATTCCTGGTAGTTCATACTTTAAAGAAATACAAGAAACAATGTACTCACAATTACAGCTCACACTTTACGAAGAGCTTTATCTATGTATAATGTAGGTGATCTTTTTTTGTTTTGTTTTTGTTTTTTTACAAAAATGATCAGTGGAAAATGTCATGAAGCTATTTCTGACCTTAGGTCTCTTGTTGAGACCGGGAAGGAAATGTGTATACAACTGTAATCAAAGGAATCATTATTATTATTATTATAAGCGACATATGTGCACTGGAAGATATGCAAGAAGCACAAAATCGAAACTACTGAGAGATGGTATGAGCACCAACCAGACACAGTTACCCAAAATAACGATGTAACTATCCTCTGGGACATGCCAATTCAAACTGACAGGGAAATAAAAGCCAACAGACCTGATATTATAATAAAAGACAATAAATTCAGGAAGTGTCTGCTTATTGACATAGCAGTACCATCTGAGAGAAAATTGTCCAAACCTGGAGATCGAGATTAACAGGATGTGGGGAATAAAGACTGAAACTGTACTAATAATAATCGGAGACCTGGGCCTCCTGAAAAAAGAAATGGACAATTTTACTAACAGTGTCCCAGGTAACATCAACATACAAATTGCCTAGAAGATCGCTCTCCTAGGAACATCCCATATACTTACAAAAGTACTATCAATTAAATGACAATTCTTATATAAGGCCTAAGGACGATAGTTTGGATCCGGCACTACAAGATACAAAGCTGGAAACGTACACAAATAATAATAATAATAAGAAGAAGAAGAAAAAAAAAAGAAAACTCGAACTATAAAGATAATGGAATACAACGCCATTGAGAATTCAAGAAACAACAAAAGAAACTACAGATGAAATTAAGTTGACATAGTTGCGCAATGAACATTTTAAAAAAGAAACAAGAAAAAGTATTAAATGTAAGAATACATGGTTGTTAGCAAAAGGGACAACCTATGATATGAGCTACATATCGGGAACTTTAAAATCAGGTAGGAACAGAGATTTAACTATCGAGGTAGTGTAGTAATAGACAATGTATATTCTTTCATACGCTATATCACTTCATAATGAACATGGCTCTCCACAACTCACTTATTTTTGTTACTCTAAGTAAATTTGGACAAGTTATCTAAGCTGCGTTTAGAAAATCATCATAAATCTGTATCTTGAATTTCAAACAACTATAAGGAGATTTTGTTTGGCGACAAATGTTGGTTGAAAAATAATCAGACGAAGGTTTATTTAGAATAAGTTTTTTTTTCTCTTATCTCTGTTTTTGCTTTTATTTCTTCGCGTTTTGCTTTCGTAAATTCCTTTCTTTATTTGCTTTTATTTTCTGTCCATTTTTCTTACCCATTATTTCTTTTTCTTCACTTTTTCATTTGCTCTGTTTTTACTTGACTTTACTTTCTTTAAACTTTTTCCTTCTTTTCATTTTCTTTCCAGACTTTATTTTTATTTACATTTTATTTTCTCCTTTGTTCATTCTTCCTCATTTTTCTATATTTTTTCTTCCCGCTATTCCTTTATTTTTTTTCTACCGATTTACATACTTTTCTTTTCTTTTTTTGTAAATTTATTCCTTTTTCTGTTTATTTCTATCCATTTTCCTTTTCCTTTTTCTTCTTTTTCTTCGATTTTCCATTTCTTCTTCTTTATTTTCTATTTTATTTCTTATTTGCTGCCTTCTTCTTCCACATTTTTGCTATCTTTCATTTCTTCCTTCTTTCATTATTTCATTCCTTCATTCTTTTATTCTTTCATTCCTTCATTCTTTTATTCTTTCACTTCATTCTTTTCTTTCATTACATTCATTATTTCATTCCTTCATTCTCTTATTCTTTCATTTCATTCTTTTCTTTCATTACATTCATTATTTCATTACTTCATTCTTTTATTCTTTCATTTCTTCATTCTTTTATTCTTTCATTTCTCCTTCTTTTATTCTTTCATTCCATCATTCTTTTATTCTTTTATTTCTCTCTTTTCCTTCATTCCCTCATTCTTTTATTTTTTCATTCCTTCAACTTTTATTATTTCAGTACATTTTTTCTTTCTTTCTCTTATACTTTCATGTCTTCATTCTTTTCTTCTTTCATTCCTTCATTCTTTCGTTTTTTCATTCCTTCATTCTTTCGTTTTTACTGCCTTACTTCCATCCTTTCGTCCGCCTTCATTTTCTTTCTTTTCAGCTGTTTTTAAAACTTTTTCTTTTTCTTTTTTTAATCTTTCTCTCCTTTTTACTATTTCTTTTTTTTTCTCTATCTTATTCTGCTCTCTTTTTTTTTCCTTTTCCCTACTTTTCCTTCATATATTAATAAAGGCTACGGGCACTTCGACATGGTGTAATGGTTAGCAAGCTTGCCTCACCGGGTGCCCTCATACTTTCAGCCTTGTGCCACATCTAAGCTGCGCTTGGAAAATGAGAGGGCACCTCGGCGTACTGTAATGGTTAGTAAGCTTGTCTCGCTAAAAAAGTTACAACTGAATAGTAAGTTCGATCCTCACTGGGTGCCCCATACATTCGGCCTTGTGCCACATCTAAGCTACGCTTAGAAAATCCTTAAAAAATGGCTAACAAGCTTGTCTCACTAAATCAGTTACGACTGAATAGTAAGTTCGATCCTCACTGGGTGCCCCATACTTTCGACCTTGCACTACGTCTAAGCTTATGTTTGTGAACATGAAGATAGGGAAGGAATATGGGAATAGAAATACACTTTTCCTCAGAATCAAAAAGGGACAATTGAAATGTGAAAGAAGTCTTAGCATATCGAACATTCACAGGACATAATGAAGTGAAAATGGCACATGGAAACATCGACTTCCCTAACATGCTTGTGTAAATGGATTGCAGAACATTGGCTACGATATCAATTATTAAATATCAGCATCCCCAATTTAGTCGGGCTGAACTTTTAAAAGTAAACCAAATGTCACAAATATCGAAATTCAAAACTCACTAATGTTTATCTTTCAAAAGTCGACCAAAATATCACAATTCCCTGTCCTTCGTAATTTTGTCTTTTTGTTATTTCTTCTAAACCTTGTTCCGCCATCCATTTACTCAAGTTGTTCGGGTAAGTTATGCGTTGTTTTACTCTGTTGACCTTGCGTTCTATCTGTCTTGTGAGTATCAAATTTCCCAAGCTCTCTTTCCTTATTATGTGCCCTAGAAATTACAACTCTCTTTCTGATGCCAATTATAAGTGTCTCTTTTGTTTCCATTTGCTCTAAAACTTCGTTGTTGATCATGTTCAGCTCATGGTATCCTCAGCATCCTTCTGTAGAACCACATTTTTGTTGCTTCAAGTTTCTTCCTCATGTGTGAGGAGATTGTCCAGAATTCACTGCTATATACGAGGACAAATATTGCATAACAATTCAGTACTCTTTTCTTAGTTCTTAACGAAATTTTCCTTAATACTTTGCTTAGCTTTTGGAAGGCATCTTTCGCTATCCCAATGCGCCTTCGGATTTCAATGTCGCAGTTTCCTCTGTGAAAACACTTTCCACTCTATTTAAATTGTTGAACTTGTTTGATTTCGCTGTTTCCAAATTTGCAATTTGCATGTTAGGCTGTTCTAGTGCACATCATTTCAAAAGTAGCTAAAACTTTCACCAATAAAAAAAAAAAATCCAAAAATTTATTAAAGCTGATCTTTCAAAATGAATCCAAAGTGTCACAGGCATTCAAATTTAACCTGTAGTACCACTGGACTTTCAAACCTAGTCTAAACGGTTACAAACATCAACATTTAGTAAGGCTGGTCTTTCGAAAGTAGCCGCAAAAGTATCGAAGTTATGATTTAGTAGCATTGATCTTTCAAAAGTAACACAAATGACACAAGCATCTAAATTTAGTAAGGTTGGATTTAGTTGACAGGAAAGCAGGAAGAGATTTCCACAGTCGAAAATTGCGTGAGAAGACGCCATTAGTGATGAAATTTGACTAATGCATGGAATAATAATGCAACACAAAATGTACTTAGAACAAAATGTATTGAAACAAGAAAGTGTACACAATATTTACATATAGTCTTTTGTATATTCCTGGTAAGACCGTTCCTGGAGAATGTGTTGACTGAGTCGCAGTCGGGCAGAGTCTCTGGTTGAATCTCTTGATTCCTCCCTCTCTTCCCGGTACCAACCATATTTATATGGTCGGTACTCCACTATGCAAATTAGGTAGATCCTACCACAACAATTAGAATAGAAATTAAGGCTACGTCTAGCCATTTCAACGATAAAATTAAGATACTTAACTGCCAATCTAGTAATACACTTAAATTCATGAAGTCCAGGTACCAAAGAGGAAAGTTCATCAAAACAATTGCCATGAAGATATTTATAGAAATTGCACAGGAAAGCTACGTTATAATCGTTTGAAATGACTGAAGCCGATATGTATTGTGCTTAGTAAATATTCTCAAGTTTTCTGTGAAAATCGTTCTGAACAAAACCATTAAATAAAAGGGTAAATAACTCAATAGCTTCTCTTTTTTTTCTTCTAGATGTTTATAGTTTTAGCTGAACTCACTAACAGGAAATTTTATCCATTCGACCAGTGTTAACACTTCCTCGCCTCACGGATCTACGCGTTTTGTTTTCCGTCATTTCTGTTTGTCGTGCGAAACTTCCGTCTTTTTGTCATTTTCCTAACCACCGAGAGTTGAATGGCAAACAGAATCAATGCGATGAGTCACAGCAATAAATTGAAACACCTTAAGTTTTTAACGCGTTGGTTTGATATACTGTAGATATAACAACAGGAACAATGGATGACATATGACGGTTAGAGATCATTGAAATTAACAATAGCAGAAAGAGAGAGTAAGTAAGTAAGTGAGAGAATCAGAAATCTCTCAAACGGAACAATGTAAGAGAGGAAAAGGAAAAGAGAGTGAGAGAGGGTGATTGAGTGAGAATGAGGAGCGGAAGATCTAAGAAAAACTGCCTATCAGACTTCATAAAAAGTGCACGAATGGGAGAGATCTAACAGTATATATATATATATATATATATATATATATATATATATATATATATATATATATATAATTATTTATTTAGAAAATTTATAACATAAACATGTTATAAAATCACTACAAAAATAGCCATTTTGTTTCAACACTCCCGGTGTCTTATCAAGTGATGATGTTGAATGCAGGTTTTGCAATTCACAATGCCCGGGCAAGTAGATTATTTGCGTCTTGTGGGGGGTGCAAAACATAGTCTTGCATACTACAGTCCAGATCTGATTCCCTGCAACTTCTGACTTTTTCAAAAGCTTAAAGCCCCATTCAAACCATTGTCATCTGCGCAATTTGAAATTCAGAGCTTTCATTCTCCTCATGACATGGACTATCATGGCTCTCCACAGAGTCCTTTTCTTTATTATCTATGAATTGATATGATTTCTTGGAAAAGATAGTGGTTTCTCACTGCACTCTCCACAATTTGGAATGCTGAGTTTTCTTTTTCTTCAGGATATGGGCGATCATGGCTCTCCATATATTTCTCTTCTTTATCTATGAATTGTCCAGATTTTGGGGGAAAGAAAGTGGATTTGCCCTTGCCCTCTCCACAATTTGAAATTCAGAGTTCTCTTTTATTTCAAGAAAAGTATGACTATGGCTCTCCACAGATTCCTTTTCTTTATTATCTATGAATTGTCACAACTTCCTGGGAAAGATAGTGGATTGGTTTCCCATTGACCTGTCCACAATTTGGAATTCACAGTTTTCCTTTTCGTCAGGACATGGGCGATCATGGCTCTCCACAGATTCCTTTTCTTTATTATCTATGGAATTTCATGACTTCTTGTGAAAGATAGTGGATTGAATTTCCACAGCTCTCTTAGCATGGCTCACCGCAGATTCCTTTTCTTTGTTATCTATGAAATGCTATAACTTCTTGGGATAAATAGTGAACTGATTTCTCGTTTCCTTGTTCACAGTTTGGAATTCATAGTTTTGTGTCGCTTAGACCGGTTGCCGTTTAAGGCAAGATATACCCGTTTACCTATAGCTAGCAGAAGTAACGGATTTTTTTTTAACAAATGCATTTGCGTGCAATTTATAAATGTTATATGAATCTCTTTTCTTTGTGTTTATGCACTCAAATGAACTAATTTTGCACTAGGCCCTCCCCTGCCTTCCGGGCACTTGGGCTTAAGCCATCTCAGTGGGTATTCTGCCATTGACTAAACTAGCAAGTAACTCCTCTTCTACGATTTATTTTGTCTATTTATTTTTTCATTACTTTCCACTCTAACTAATATCGAGGTTCTATCGAAAAAAATAATAATAATCACATTGGTGAACGACCGAAGGAGTTGTAAACAAAATACACTATTGACTTTTTTCACTCGTTTCTTTTTAAGTACTTCACAGTGGAAATCTACCATATTTAACGATCAACACATGCCTTTAACTAAAGAAAATTAAGTATGTCAATTTATGTTTCAGTTTCAAATTTTATTAATATCATTTTTCAAACTTTATTTCACAATTGCGTTTCTTTCATTCATTTATGAAGGCATAAGTGATTTAATTCAGCGTAACCACAATTCCTAAATGCAATTATCGGCCTGAGTTTCTTAATCTTTCTTAGCATCCTGGGTAAAACGATTAACTACTTTCGCGTCCTGGATAAAACGATAAACTACATCCAACTGAAAGGCCTCTCATCAGGAGCTCTTGAGGATCGTGGAACCACCTCTTAATTGCTAGTGTTCCCAGGTCCTCCCTGACCCGGGGTGGTAGCACCTGTAAGAATCCCAGCAATGGGCAAATAGTTAACCCCCAAACTGGGGTTAAAACACTATGAAAGTGTAAAAAAAGGGCTTAATACCAGAAATACTTTGTAAAAAGTTATTACCAGCAATAATTTTATTTGAAAATACCAGCAATAATTTTTTGAAAATACATTATTACCAGCAATACATTTTAGGCAAAAAAATATTACCAGCAATACTTTTTTGAAAAAAAATATTACCAGATACAGATTTTTTGAAGGAAAAATATTACTAGCAATACATGTTTGAAAAAAAAATATTACCAACGATAAAAAAAAATTTCGGCATTAAATAACCCATTGAGGTTGATATGCCGTAAAACAAACCAAACTAAACCATGTAATGCTCATACAGATTTTTAAGTGGTGAAATTACGATTTCACTTAAAAATAATGTTTTGTACTTTCTGTACAAAGAACATGATCACTACTTACACGAGGAGAATTTGGTGTAGGTTTTAGTGAATAGAAATACTTTTCATTTTGGGCTGAATTAATATTTTGAGGTGAATTAACAGAAGATTTCCCAGGTGTGCTTCCAAAGAATAAAATTAACATAAAAGTTATTCATGACCACATGGTTTTATTTTATTCTTTGTCTGAAATTGAAGGACCGAATGTTTATTTTTATCTTGTTATAGCACCACATCTACAAACCTAAAACATTGTCCCCTGTAGACGTTCATCGTCTGCTCTGGGTGGTATATACGTCGTCTTTTCCAAATAAAGTTATGGACAGAACGTTGCACCCACCGGCCAGATCAGACGACAAACGTCTGCTGGGGCTAATGCTTTATGTTTTCAGGTATCGTGATATAACTGGTGACACTTTATTTAATTGTATCTAACCAAAGTTAATATACACCGGATTTGTGATAAATTACTTTTTAATTATGTATAACAAACAATGAATAGTCATGTTAGAACATGCAAAAAAAAAGGCTGAAGACAGCGATACCCTGAATTTAAAATGTATTTTTTTAATGACTAATCTTCTTTTAAGTTTTAGTTTTAGTTTTAATTCCAAGATTATAGATTAGATTTAATATTTCTAAGGAGAAAATACTTTGGGGTGTTCCAGAATGAATTTGGACTGATTAGATTTTGTTTCCTTATCGGTAAAATCTACTGATTTGTCCATATTTATAGATCTACCAACCCCAAAATTAACCTCTTTTTAAAAAAAATTTTCAAAAATAAAATATACTTTTCTTAAATGTTATTTGAAGAATATTACTTAATTTAAAGTTTAATTACTTAAATTTGAAAAAAAATATTGTTTACCTTTTGATTAAAATATAGTAAAAATATACGTTTCTTAAAAACGAGGGGGGGCTGATTTTACCTGAATGGTAACACTGTAAACTCTGATCTCCGTGGCTACTTTATTTTTTACCCTCCGACTTGCGTCTAAGCCCGCTACTGACGCTGAGGGCATGTATGGTAGACAAACATGATAAATGTTCTTAGTGAACACATGACAATCACGTATAATAGAGTGGCTATTATCTATAAGATTTGTCATTGCCTTCCGTACATAAAAAAATCGATACTTTTCTACACTTAAAAAGTAATTCATAATTCTATATGAAAATATTTTCATTGGAATGTTGTTAAATTTTCATGACTAGTAATAAAGTTTTAGTTAATAACAATGTTTTTATTGAATTCCATGCGACATGATAATAAAAAAAATAACTTTAAAACCTTCGAATTAAAATTAGAAAATAAATCTTTCAAAAATTGATTTTTCAATTGAAAAACTTCATTTTATTCAGAAAAGTAATTAAAACCTTTCCAAATTAAAAATATTCCTTTTTTTTTCTTTCTTTTTTTTTTTTTTTTTTTGCATTTTTCATTTTACAATTTAAATCAAATTACTTGAAATTATATTGTCGTCTTTCAAAAAGGTTTTTAATATTCCGAGGACTTAAAAATATATTTTTCTTATCGAAAATCTTTTGTAGAAATTTCATAAAATTAAGCAAGATATGCCGAACTTATATATAGTTCTACAAAATTTTCTAAAATAAAAGTGTTAAATAATTTCATTAATTAACGAATAACTGTTGAAAACTATTGTCATAATTCCCCCTCTTTTACACAGAAGCCTATACTGCTTGAGAAAAGTAGTTATAGCCAGCTTCTCCTTTTGACGCTATCTGTAATATTCTGTAACGATATTTTCTCGTTACAATGGCCCATCTAATAATTAGGTCTATTAACATTTCCCTTTTGTTTCCAACTCGTATCTTCACAAGGAACTACTGCGTGTATATGTCTTCAAGTTAAAATACGATTTATGGGTATAGAACTGTTGCTTAAAGACCGTTCAGTAGAACCAACATGGGGTTTGTCCAGGAGGTCCTCGAATCTTACGATAGCCTTATAAACAATATTCTTTGTTTAACAGTCACCACTGAGGAGGCAGATTTATAATTTTTTTACAATTTCAATTGCTTCCAATATTAGCTAATTTATGACTCAGAACATTTTGTGATGCTTTTTGACTATTCTCTCTACATTAGACATACAACTACAACTTAGCTTAATTGTATTTTTACTAAATATTTAATTTGATATACATCATTTAGGGCAGAATCTCTTTAATAAAGCGAGAAACGTTTTTCCAACCAACGTTTTCACTTCTAAATTAAAAAGTGGTGTAGACCAGATTACATCCTGTCTACTCACAGCTTTATTAATTTTTTTAAATTTTCGAAATACTTCCATTTGAAATGTGTCAAAGAGTCTGTGAATTTTAGGATGCTTGACAAATGCGATTGATAAATTAAGCATATGTTTTTATATTTGAAATAGATTTATGCTATTTCAAATAGGGACATACTTTAGAATTAAATCGTGAAATCTATGTTAAGTTTCTATTAAATTCTGATAAGAATGGACAGTTTATCCTAAACTTGCTTATTCTCTCGTTATACAAATATTTAGCAATGACTTAATATAAAAAAAGCGAAAGAATGCTAAGCAATTTCTTCAGATCAGCCACAGTCGAAAATCAACGTGTTTAAAAAATAAAATATATTTATACAGTAATGGTAATATTAGCCGTTTCCTTATAAGGAAACATTCGTTATTCATTGACCGAGCCATTAGGACTACTTCAAGTTGCAATTTGTAAAATCTTTCTATTAAAATATTTTTTCAAGGAAATAGGGTTCTCAAGAAAAATAAATGATAGGCGCTTGTGGAACGTCGATGTTGTATAAAAAGACGACCGACCTTCTCTCCACTAAATGTTGAACATGGACTCGTCCATCGGCTATGAATAGAACGTCTGCGCATGGTCGTCATAAAGTGGGTTGGAAATATGTCAGGTGACAATTAAATCAGGTATACCTGATCATGTATAAAGTACAAAGATTAGGTATCAACCCCTACGGAAAAAATTCTACAGGGAGAACATTAGAGAGTCAAACATCTGAGAGAATCAGCGCATATGTTATCAGAACCCCGCGAGTAGGCCTAGCATATAAAAATGCATACGATATGGGAACTGTTAAGAAAGAGAAGAAAGAAAGAAAGAAAGAAAGAAAGGTTTTAAATGCAGCAACAGTAGAGAAGCCCTGGTGAAGGCAGTCAAGAAAATATTCATCATTATTTGAAACAAAGTGTTATCACTTATCAGGCAACTCTTCAATAAATTTTGAGTGAAATTCCGCAGGTTTTGATATGAAAATTTTTCGACGAACTCTTGAATCTGGTTTTCATTAAAGAAGGTTTTTCCCATCAAAGCGTTTTGCAATGACAGGAAAAAAGTAATTATTGGTTCCTCAAAGGTTACTGTTAGTTATTACTATGATGTAATAGATAGATAGATAGATGTGCTAGCACGGAGTCACAAGCCATCGTGGCCGAGGACTTGAGTGTGCTCATCCGTATACTGATGAAAGGTTAAAATTGTTCTCTATGATTGCAATTTCGTTTTGTTTTTTTTGTTTTGTTTTTTGTTTTTGTTTTTTGTATTTTTGTTTTTTGGTGGGGGGTGAAATTTGTAATCCATCTTATAAAGAAAATTGGCTTTCCGGTAAGGTTCGAACTTTTGTAGGGGAAAGCACAAAGGTGGACGCCGGTTTGTATCCTACCGAAGAGTCTCTTTTCTTTAGTGTTTCTCGAATTTGCAGAACGATAGACGCCATTCACAACGTGAACAAATAAAGATAAAAAGTAAAAATCAGGGTGTCTACTCAAACATTGGTTTCCTCTAAAATAACGTTTAGAGTAATAAAAATTAATGTTGGAGTAACCTCTACCTCAAGTTGCCCCTCGGCCTTATACAGGGTTAAATAAAATTAATTTCTTATATATGCAAGTACTTTCAACTGTACATACAGTCATCCTCAAGCATGGAAATTATTTTGTTTTTAGTAAAATCCAGGTAGAATCCGAGACGAAGAAATTAAATGCAAATTTTTTTTTGAAACGTGTTATTGTTAACGGATACAAACTTTTGGAGCGTGCAGTCGCAAGGCTAAGGTTGAATTTTTCGAAAATTTAAGAGAGTGTGTTTTTGACTAATAGGGCAATTTGAGTATTTCTTTTTGTTGTAGAAGTTTATCAGTCAATGTGGCATGAACTAAATTGTTCCATAAATAGAGTAATGTCTCAGCTGTTATCCCGAAAATTTGCACGTCGGATCAGTTCTTTTAAATCAAATATGAGGTGCAGTTCAATTTATATTACAATGAATCATTCATACAAAAAGTAGATTAGTAAAGTTAATGATATATATATATATATATATATATATATATATATATATATATATATATATATATATGAGCTGTGATACAGCGAAAGAGTCTGTGGATATATATAGAGAGATATAGATATAGATATACACGCTGTGTTTATTTTAAATATTTATTTCGTCTACTGGCCTATGTATTCAAGAAAACTTAATAAAGATAATGTGCCCTCTGGCAGGATTCGAACCTTGATTCTTAAGCACTTCGTAGCCAAGCGGTCAAAGCACAACTGATCAAACGGCGGTGCCTCCTGTTCTATTGAGGGAATTCTGCACCAACGGATGTCTATGCGAAATTAGCGTCGTAACCACTGCCCTATGCTAGGCGCTCTACGTGGTCCCCATATTGGGACACAAATGTAAGCGCCACTGTTTCAAGTGCAATTATTAGCACATTCTTATTTGACAGACCGCTATTTTAACAACACTGTCGTATTTCTACAGGTCTCCTATGCTGATTTTTTATTTTGCTTTTTCTGGTTTTATTTGTTTGTTCGGCCCACGACAGGGATAAACAGTACCACAGGGAACAAGAAAAAGTGTACACCGCCTATTAATTTATTGGGTGTGGAAAACTAAAAGAAACCAAGATCGTCACAATGTAAAGTCACTAGAGAGATAACATGTATACTTTTATAAAAGTAATTAATATATCGTGTATACTCGTATATACGTCGATATAATGTATAAAGCTACCCTTGATTCATTTAATACATTTAGAAGTCAATTCCAGATTTTCTAGAGAACTCAAATAAAAGTTTAAAGGTCATGGCATATTTTGAGTGATTACCGTGATGCTTAGTGGTTATCGGGATAAAAGTGAAATCAATGAGCAGAGTTCAAATTCCGGATCAGTCTGTTGCTTTTACTTTTGCACTAACGCTCTCGGAAAAAGAATGAGTACCTCATCTCCTTCCACCTATGGGTTAAATAATAGGGTAAGCTAAAATCTCTAGTTTGGAATGGCATCTAGTCTATGAGGACACCTTTAAATTCAAAACTGTGAAGGAGAGCAACCCATACCCTATCTTTAGCAAAATGTGAAAGAAACTGTGAAGAGCTATGATAGCCTACGTCGAGAAGTAACATAACATGAAGGTGTCGAACGACGGTAAACAAGTTCGCCATTCGGGCTAATGCGCTAGTATAGTGAATTTGATCCTTACAGAGCGCCCCACAACAGAGGCCTTGTGCTAGACTAACTTAACCATAGTAAAATTATAATCACTATTTACATTATTCGGACTATTGTCCTCATCTTCGTCGCCATATTTATTACAACGCTCCGGCCTTCTTCAGGTGGTTGGAATGTCGAACTGAACCTTTTATTTCGCTCACTGGGGTAGACTGTTCTAGTTCCACGTGACATGTTTTAATGAATGTCAGTTATCAGTTATCTCTTGTTAATTCCCCTCTCCAAGTTCTCCACTGCCTTAACCGGGTATTGAACTCACACTCTTTTGAGTCCTGTCACTGGATCTAACTAACGCCTTTATCCACTATGCTATGTGTCCTTGTAATAAATATGACGACAAAGATGGGGACAATAGTCCGAATAATGTAAATAGTGTACATAATACCTCATCTCAGAAATATAGACAGATACTGAAGGGTGATAAATATGACGACAAAGATGAGGACAATAGTCCGAATAATGTAAATAGTGTACATAATACCTCATCTCAGAAATATAGACAGATACTGAAGGGTGATAAATATGACGACAAAGATGAGGACAATAGTCCGAATAATGTAAATAGTGTACATAATACCTCATCTCAGAAATATAGACAGATACTGAAGGGTGATAAATATGACGACAAAGATGAGGACAATAGTCCGAATAATGTAAATAGTGTACATAATACCTCATCTCAGAAATATAGACAGATAAAATTATAATGTTTAATTTGAAGCAAAACTGAAAGTGAATTGGTCCAAGTAAATACAAACCTTCAAAAGCTGACGATGATATTTTAATAAATTTGAAATTTACTTATAAAATATAAAAAAAAACATTATGTTTCTCTCTATTACCCTCTTTATAATCATTTTCTTGTCATGTCATCCAGCGGTCATGGCTCTCCACACATTCATTGTCATTATTATCACAATGAATTGCAAATGCATCTTGGGAAAAACAGTGGAGTGGTTTCCCATTGACTTCTCCAATACAACATGAGCAGTGAAATTAGTCATTAGTGTGAAAGTGAATGCACCTTCTGCGCTGATAGCCATTAAGCTACCAGCACATACTTATTTTCAATACTTCCTAAATATTAAACTAAACTAAAATTATGCAAAGGTAAAAACTTACTCTCTACCTCATAAAATGCAATAAATGAAAATATTTTTCCATCTACATAAATAAACGACAAATTCTGTCTGTGTTTGAAACCTCTCTGGCCACATTTGCTCGATATAGACATATTACACCTGTTTGGAATCAGGATGATCCCGGAATTGAAAATCTGCCCTTCATCTGGTGCTTGAATATCCAGCATTGGGATTTGTGAACAGATGATGTGGGAAGAGTTAAAAATTATAATTTTTAAATAACTGAAAAAAAAATAGTGATTTTAAAAGTTCTTAATTTATATTGAGTTTAAAGTAACACAAAAACTTTGTGAATTTAAACATTTTGTTTTAAATTCAGTTTAAAATATCTACCAAACTTTGTGAATGGAGGAAATCAATTTTATTTCTTCAAAATGCCAATGAATCACATTAAAAGTAAGAGGTTTGGTGACGCGAGATTTTGAAGTTCCACAGAGGTTGTGATTTGAAGAACTCAACTCAATTGAATTTTCACCGAGTTTGTAATTTGAAGAACTCAATTTTCGACCTGAATTGGAAAATTCGGCCCAAATTTGGCCGAAACTGGACTTATAGACCAAACCACGGTTAAAGTGAGGTTTTGAAGTTCTATGGAATGAATTGAGGAATTCAAAGTTATTTCTTCAAAATTATCATTGCTCTTTTCTAAGCTGGACCACAGATCCATTTAGTTTTGGGCCAGAGAGCCAATTATCCCTCCATAGGAGCTAGCTTAAAATTCCGTACAGAGGGCGGCCTTTAAGCTAGTTTAAAATAAATTAATTTAATTTTTAATATATTTAAATATATCTTATATACATAAATGTAGGCTTATCATACTCTCAATGCTTATTTATCTAAATAGCCAATCGTAAATTTAAAGTCCGTTTGACACAATAATACATCATTACAACAACGACACCAGAATTATTACACACAAAAATTTATATAAGTGGATGCACATTACCGTCTATATATGTAGACATATGATAATATCAAAAGGCGTTTCATTATTTTAGCTAGATTTATGTCTATTGTAATAGTATATATCTGATACTATAGCCAGAACAAAGAATGTCCACAGAAACAATTGAAAGAAAGCTGTATGCCAAATTATCCAGTCTTAAGACGACGAACTTCGTCAGCTGAGCCACTGTATAGGTTTTCATTATTGACACAATTTTTATGCTTGTATGATGTAATACTTGATATCAGGTTAATGTAGATTATAACATTAAGTAGGCAATATCGAAAGGATTTTAATTATTTTACATAAACCTATCGTTACTGCCATACAATATCTGTTAATAATCTAACCTATGATGTGAACTTCAGCGGAAACTACGAGTGTCACTCCGAAATTAATGCCTCTTATTTTATACTACGTCGTCAGAGGTGGATGTTGGTTGTATAGCAATAAAATTTGAACCACGTATTTTGCCTTCTTATAAATCGCAGCTGAGCGGCTCTCTAGCAAAATGGTGTCTGACACGAAAGTGTGTATTCATCGGAAGTGCGATATTGAATCCTACTATAGTGTTTCATCTTTCTTTTTTTCCTCGGAAATGCAAAGAAAATGGTAGCCAACAAAAGAAATTACTCGTAGCAAATATACTGATATGTCTAACTTATTACTTTTGGGGGGGCATTTTCTACTTTGTTCTATCTAAAAAAAAAAGGGGGAATCTATCCCTCTCTTTATATAGATTATACAGTAATACGGACGGAAAATGTTGTATTCTTCTCTTCGTTCTGGCGTGGTCTCTTGGTCACTGCGCCATTTAATACAACGTTGTATTCTTCTCTTTGTCATCTTCCGGTTGGGTGTCGAAATGTTTTTTGGTTCGGAATTAAAAGAAAGACATCAATAAAAAGGATTTTAACTTAACTATTTTATTCAACACGTCGACGCATACTTTTTTAACTAGTCAGTGTGGTCGCTCTATCGCCTCGACTGGGAAGCAAGTTCAGAGACACGATATAATACATTCTTCGACGTGTAAAACTAACCTCCTTGAAATCTCTTCCTATCTCTAACATTCCCGCGCTAGTTTTAGCCAATCAAAAACGACTTCCTTTGTTTTCCTGTATCTGACCTCAAAGGTCAAAATGAGGAAGTCAGAGGAGAAATACAATTCTCTAAAAATAATAGTCTGCTAGACTATTATTTAATAAGAATACATCGTCTGAAATGTCGCTCTAACAAAAGCAACTAAAAGAAAATTACATTCGGTCTATTGTTCTCATATTTGTTATTGTTATCACGACGTTTCGGCATTCATCATGTGTATATCGATCTGGGTAAAAGAATTTCATTACGAGTTCGAACAACATTCAAAATGATAAGTCGTCTTAAAATTATAAAAAGTAAGAAAATAAAGAAAAGAAATTAAAAAAACGAAATTTTTTAAAAAAATCTATTTTTTTGTAAAATAAATATTATTAATTATAATTCAAATCCATTGAGAATAAGGTAACTTTTCTTAATCCTACTTATAATTACTGAAAAATATTTGTTTTCTTTTTTAGACAAATTTTGCTTCTTTTTCGAAAAGAAAATTAATAAAAATATGTTGGTGTTGATGTCCTTGTACGCTGTTCTTGTAATTTAAATAAAGTATATTTAGGCAAATTTTCATCCAAACAAATTTGACTAAATTCAACCGACACGCTATGTCTGTATTTTTTTTTTCCAGTTTTCGAATAAAATGTTATATATTATAAAGAATACTAACACCAAAAAAAGTCGATGTTCTCTTATCGAAAGCGAAATTAAACTAGCCAACGACAAGATCCGATTTTTTCACACTGAAATAAAAAAAAAAAAAAAACATGGAACTTTCAGCTCTTTATGAAATACCTGGATGTAGCCAACGGATTCTTGACTACCACAGGGAAAGCACACGGTCATTGCTAATGATGATCGAAAATACAAAAACAACCGATCAAAATGAACTTCGTACAGTTTAACCACAATTTCATTCCCAGTATACATTTTATTCGAATATTGAAAATATACAATAAAAAATTAAGCATTAATTTGTCCGTTAAATTTAATCAAACTTGCTTGGATGAAAACGTTCTGCTTCGATATTTGATTTGGTTTTGTTTGTTTTACGGTATTTCAACCTCAATTTAATGCCGACAAGATTTTTGTTGGTAATATTTTTTTCATCAAAAATGTATTGCAGGTAATTTTTTTTTCAAAAATGTATTACTGCTAATAATTTTTTCTTAAAAAATT
Source organism: Acanthosepion pharaonis (assembly GCA_903632075.3). Lineage (NCBI taxonomy): Eukaryota > Metazoa > Mollusca > Cephalopoda > Sepiida > Sepiidae > Acanthosepion > Acanthosepion pharaonis. The sequence goes on from CAHIKZ030000340.1 coordinate 689,712, forward strand.
CATTGCTGGTAATAATTTTTTACAAAAATGTATTAAAACCTATTTTTACACTTTCATAATGGTTTGACCCCAGTTTCGGGTTAAATATTTGCCAATAGCTGGAAATCTAACAGGTACTACCACCTCGGGTCAGGGTGGACCTGAGAACACCAGCAATTAAAAGGTGGTTCCACGCTCCTCAAAACCTCCTGATCAGAGGCCTTGCTGTGGGATTTCGTTTATCGTCTTACCCAGAACACGGATATAGTTTATCATACCCGAGACGAATATCCTATTTAGATATAAATATATGAACATATGTGCCTGCAGACGTCTCTTCAGATTCAACATAGGGCGTATTTCTCACAGAAGGAAATGTCGATGAGCACCCCCAAAGCTCTGCAACCAATTTCGCCAACGGCGAAAATATGAACATATACATAAACACACACATACATACATACATACATACATACATACATATATATATATATATATATATATATATATATATATATATATATATATATATATACACATACATATGAATGTGAGATTTTTAAATTTACCCCCAAATCTCTCTTAAGAAATCTTAATACCTGTGCATCCTAATTAGTTAACTACGGCTTGATTACTGTTTTCCAGTACCCCTAGATATAAATATATGAACAATGGTACCTGCAGACATCTCTTCAGATTCAACATAGGGCGTATTTCACACAGAATGAAATGTCGATGAGCACCCCCAATGCTCTGCAACTAGTTCCGCCAATGACAATATGAACATATACATACACACACACACACACACACACATATATATATATATATATATATATATATGTGTGTGTGTGTGAACGTAAGATTTTTAAATTTACCTCCAAATCTCTCTTAAGAAATCTTACTACCTGTGCATTCTAATTAGTTAACTACGGCTTGCTTACTGTTTTCCAGTATCCATACGGGAAAAAAACCTTTTTCGATTTAAAATATTTCACTTAGGTCATTAGTCAAAAATATATTGTATTTTTGATACCCAAGATTGTAGTAATAGTTCTAACGCTAAACAAAACCTCATGTCGTTCAAAATATTAAGCCACTGATTATTTTGTTCGACGAAAGAAAGGATTTAAGACAATGCTACAATAGAGAAGAAAAGCATGAACTCTCTCTTTTCTGAAGAAGGTTGTAGAATGGATCGGCTGAATTAATGTGATGACATCAAAATCAATACAAAGAATAGTGTTCAGTGGATACCAAGAAATATTTTCATAATCTCTTGAAAATTAACTATTTTTTTATAATGTCGTGAAAAAATAAGAAACCGTTCAAAATATGATTATGGCCATAAAAACATAAATAATTAAAAAGGACGAAAATAGAAAACAACTACTAGTTGGTAAGAAAAAAAAATAAGAAAGAAAAACAAAAATCATATAAGATGCACTAACCGCTTATCGCTCCTCACTCGTCAGAACTCGGTCGAGGAAATTAAATTTTTGTGTACACTGACTAAAGAGAGAAACATGAAGAAGAAAAAAAAAAAAACACGCCTATCAATAATACCCTGGTTCGGGTACATTGTTTTTATAAAGAAATTATATTCAGTCCTAAGAATCAAGTTCTGGTGAGTGAAAAGCGATAACTGGGTACCTCATTCTGCATTGTTTTTGATTTTCTCTCTTTTTCTTTTTTTTTTTTTTTCTTTCTTGTTCTTAATTTCTTACTCCCAAACAACTTCGCTGTTTGATTCTTCCTCTTCGTCCCTTTTAATGAAGTCTGTTTTTATTGCCTCATAGTTGGTATCTACATCTATAATCCTCAAAATATGTGTGTATGTATGTGTGATCGGATGTTTTTTATGCTTTTCCATAGTTTTCATCCGATTTCGATGAATTTTTCTTTTTTTTTGGTTGATAGATAATTTTTCAGTGCCGGTTTTGATTCCAAATTGTTGGCGACAATGGCTCTCCACTACTTCCTATCCATTATAACTCTCAGCAACGTTTTACTATTTACTATCTGTTCTTGGATATATATCTTTCATAAAAACTTCAATAAAAATAAATAGTTTAAATTATTACAATAATATTATCTATAATTCTCAAAATATGTGTATGTATGTATGTATGTATGTATGTATGTATGTATGTATGTATGTATGTATGTATGTGTGTGTGTGATTGGATGTTGTTTATGCGTTTTCACAGTTTTCATCCGAGTTCGATGAAATTTATTTTTTGTTTGATAGATAATTTTTCAGTGCCGGTTTTGAGTCCGAATTGACTGGAAAAAATTTCAACCTTGAAGGCGAAAAATCGAAAATAATGATTTTTTTACGCTTTGTTCAAAAATCAAAGGCAAAATTTAATGTCTTTAAAAAACAGCGTACAATCAAATTAGAGAGTTGAAATCTAACACAAAAAAAAATTATCAGAATTATAAAAAAAAAAATTATATTATAAATAAAAATTATCGTATACTATTATTATGACGGTCCATGGAAGAGATTCCTTCCTTGCAAGATTGAAACCGCAAAAACAGCTCTTTTCAGGGCCACCTCTCTCATTCAAATTATTAAATACCCCCCGTCCCCCCATTTGGGGATGTGCCTCAGTTGCACCCAAATGTTGTTACTAATATTGATTTTCCGGGTGGGCTGACTTTAAACTTTAACTGCTCCAATTGAACGGTAAAAATTCCCAGTAATGAAAGACCCGGTCGAGGACGGGTTATACTGCTACGATTTTCAAATATAATATGATTCTTCTTCTTTATGTGCCGTGTCCCCTCAGGACGTGGGCGATCATGACTCTCCACACCTTCTCGTCCCTTTTACCTCTTAATAAACTGTCTTTCTGTTATTTTTCCTAAATCCTTTCCCGTCATTCATTTACTCACGCACACTATGTTATGCGTTGTTTCCTTCTGTCTTTCTTGCCTTCTATCCGTCCCATGAGTATCAAACTTTCCAAGCCTTCCTTCCTCATTATGTGCCCCAGACACTTCAACTGTCTCTTCCTGACGTGAGATATCCTTTTGTTTCCATTTTCTCCAAAAATTCTGCGTTGCTGACCTCTTCGGTCCATGGTATCCTCAGCATCCTTCTGTAGAACCACATTCCTGTTACTTCAAGTCTCCTCTTCATCTTTGAAGGGATCGTCCATAACTCACTGCTATACAGGATTACGGATATCACGTAACAGTTTAGTACTCGTTTCCTTGTTTCTAGTAAAATTTTCCTGTTTCTTAATACTCTGCTTAGCTTTTGGAATGCTTCTTTGGCTATCCCAATACGCCTTGCTTTTTCTATATCAGCAAAATAGTTTATTTCTTATTATATTCGTAAATTCCAAAAATGTTTTATGAAATCTCTTAAGTCATTTTATTTGTTACTGTTTTTAAACTTATTTTGTTAGTGTTTTTGTTGTTATTGTTGTTAACTTATTATTTTTCCAGGGTCAGTCAATTATATGCCATGCGTGATACACACTTAGGCGATCATGTATCTTTCGATAGATGACTGACAAGGCATATTTTTCCCGCAGTAGGTTTCCATTTCTTTCTGCGGTAGTCCAGTTGCCATCCAAGGCTAAAGAAATCCGGTCTGTCCTGCTATTTACCCATAGCTGGGGGGAGAAGAAGAGGATTCATACCTTTCCCAAAGGTATTAGCACATAAGTGGATGTAATGGATTCGACTGGAATTCGACCTCGGCTGTCCGATTTATCAATCCAAACCGCTATCCATTACTTTCAGGGTAAAATTGCTTAAAGTTAAAGCCATGGTTAAATTTCATATGATTTAAGTTCCAAAACCAAGGGGGCGTTGTGATTTTTCCCAAGACTACTAACCGCTTAAAATAGTCTCAACGGACATTGTCATTACGAGAGTAAAAGGTGACACGCCTTTTATCTTCCTCTTGCACATATTCTTTGTCCTTAAAAGAAATGCTGACTGAATATTCTAAATGTCAGTGACAAACGCTATCCTCTTCGGTATAAACTTCATAGGCGAACAGATATACAGCCAACATGAAAACATCCACCATAGATAGATAGATAGATAGATAGATTAGCCGTTTCCCTATATGGAAACATTCAGCAATCATTGACCGAGCTGCCAGTACTAATGTCGGTTAAAGCTTATAAAATCTTTCTATTAAAACAATTTTTGAAATAGGTTTCTCAAGCTCAGTAACTGTTATCGCTGTTTCCAGTATTGATGAGTGTTTCCCTCCTAACCTTTTGTTTGAAGTGTTGTGGAATTTCAACATCTTGTTTATGTCATTATTTTCTCTTCGATTTACATGTGCTAACCATTTTAGTTGTTGCTGCTGTTTAAAGTCTTCAAGTGATAGGGCTTCTGTTATTTGGTACAGTTCTTTGGTTGTGATTCTGTAGAACCAGTCCACTGGGTTCAAAGGACAGTGCTCTCAAGTCCTACAGGCTTCATGCGCTCAATACACACACACACACACACGTATATATATATATATATATATATATATATATATATATATATATATATATATATATATATATATACAGTAACCATAATATAAGGAACGGAAAACAGCAAAGACATAAATATGTGTATTACTTAAAAAGTAATGCATGATTAGTAAATGAAATTTTTACCGAATAAAGATTAAGGTGTAATGCATAAATATTATACAAAGTTACAAAAATTTACGTAATAGTTTTTTTTTAAATAAAGATTAAATGGAACAATTTCAAGTCTAGGGTTAACCATTATCTTTCCTACATATCCTCATCAACTGCACTTCATGCTGTCTCTTATGCTCATACAAAACCATATAGTTACTCTCTACCTTGAGTGGCTCTTGTGTCTTGTTCTGTGTAAAATTTAATATAAAATAAAACCACTCTCTTTTTATCCTTATGCGGTATTAGTCTACAAGAAGGAAGACTGAATTCTACACTGGGCAGAAGGCAAAAAGAAACCACTCCATTATTACTTCCCAATAATGCATGGTAATTCAACGATAACAAATAAAAAGAATCTATGATGAGTCATAATCGCCTACGTCCTAATGTAGAATGACATTAAAAACACATATATTCACTATTTGTTGAGAAAAAAGTAAGCATCAAACTTCTAGTGTCCTAGGTATGACGATAAACTACAACCGGCAGCAAGGGCTCTGATCAGGAGGTTTTGAGTGTCGTTGAACCACCTCTTAATTGCTATTGTTTCTAGGTTCACTCGGGATGGTAGCACTTGTTATGGTCCCAGTTATGCGTAAATAGTTACCCCCCGCCACTAAACTGGTGTCAAAAACCATGTAAATATTTTAAAAAAATGTTATAATATATATATAGTATAAGTATAAAAAATGTTATAGTAAAAATCCCAGCACTAAATTTTCATAATAAAAAGAAATTATCAATAATATTTTTGTAAAAGAAATTAATACTTCCCAAAAATTAAATGTCGGTATTAAATGACCCATAAGGCGTTGATGTGCCGCTAATCAAACGAACGAATCAAACTTCTAACCACAAATACGCAATACAAAGCCGATTGAAACAGTATTTCTATCTTTTGATTGACGAAACCCCTATAGCCCCTTATTTCATTTAATACTATGTGCATTGAAGTAATACCTACTTTATTATTCGTTTTTACTTCTTGTATTGTGACTTCGTACTTGTTCCCAAACTGCTGGGAAATTTAATTTTGTCAACCGAAAGCCTGAGAAAATTTTAAAATTTCTATGAAACTTACGTTTCATGAGCGTTGATATCAGATTTATCGAAAGCTTTGATGAAAGCGACAGTCTCGAAGTCTGTTCCTTCATATCAAACTTAAATCCAATTTTCTGACGAACAAGACATTTCATGTGAACGTTCCAATAAAGAAAACCATTTATACGACATTTATATTGCAGATTAATAATTTTAATTAATGAGTCACGGTGATCTATCCCGAAATAATGATCAGCTGATCTCTAATCGAAAAAAAAATCTTGATAACACTTTATATGTCTTTGCATTTTCACAGATTTCATTTTTGTTATTCTTGATCTATTTACAGTGTTTAATTACGCTGCACCTAATTCTAACAATAAAAACTTCCTGTCATAAGCATTCTTTAGCTGTCACAAGTTGAGAATGCTGCCGGCAGGGAGTAACCGTTACGCGTTTTGTTTCTCTCGAGACTGTTTCCTCGAGGGTGGGGACTTGTGGTAGGTGTACCTTTGTGGCGTAGAACATTTTTATCTTTATTTTTCTTTTATATTTATTTTATAAAGTCATCAACTTACAGTTTCCCATTTTGGTATTATCAAAAATTATTTTCTCGTATAGCAAAAACATTTTAAAACTAGTTTCTACTGTTAAATGTGCTCTGTTGAAACCTAACCCAATGTTAGTTTAAGTGAAATACGCTCAGATTTTTATGAATACAAATATATCGAATATGCAGGAAAAATCCTTCTTTAGTCTATGGAAGGTGTGAAGTATATCTCCTATTTTCAAGAATGCGAGTGAGCTCTTATCCCTTGCTCAGCATCGGCCCATACAATAATCATCATGCTGTTTGGGGTTATAATCAAATAAGAAGGTTGTTGCTGGTCTCAACATGGACAAGCTCTTCAGCGACAAACAATACTGATTTCGATTTGCTTGATCCACTGCTGATATCCTGTCATAACTTATAGAATCAATGAGACATTAAGCAACAAATATATCATGAGGACAATCTCATTAGAGATATTGTTAGTGTCAAATTGTCGTATGTTTGTGGTGAGTAGTCATTTCGCAACTGAAATCGACCTATGAAACGGCAATTTTTTAAAAAAATTTTGTAGCTGCGCATAATACGCATTCCTAATTTTGCTTATTATTTTTTAGAAAAAATTGCCTATTATACATGGGGAATTACGGTATATTTAGAATATTAAAATTGATATCTAAATTTCTCAGAGGAAGGAAGGTTTGGAAATTTTTGATACTCACGGAACACATTGAAGGCAAGAGGATAAAGGGAAATTTTGCAACCATAAACTGGGAGGAATAGTAAAGGAACAAACGTTTTTATAGTGACATAGGATAGGAAATTATGGAGCGCCATGGTCCCCTACATCCTTTGCATAAGAAAGAAGAATGAAAGAAAAACGCATACATTTTGCCCAAAATATATTTTATTTTCAACATAACAAATATTCTTCCTTGTCAATAAAAAAATTTCTCTTGTCAACATTAATAAGGCAGATCAAACAGATTCCGGTGAAAATTTCAAATTCAAATTTACCTAATAATTACGTAAGAATATATATATATATATATATATATATATATATATATATATATATATATAGTTGAAATGCTCTGAAACCAAGTTGCATTTTGTGGTGGGTAAAATGGTTTTGTCTATATGATAAAATTATAATAAATAAATAATTATCGCAATACTATCGGTATCGAGCCCTCTTTTGGATTAATACTGTGAACGTTGGAATTTATATATTACTTTCGTTCTCATCGCATCGGATACATATATATATATATATATATATATATATATATATATAGAGAGAGAGAGAGAGAGAGAGAGAGAATTGAGTATCTTATTCTTGAACCACCAAAAGACCACCGTATAACAAACAGTCCACATGAATCTTTAAGCAAACAATATTTGAGTATCACTTTTATACATTTCTCATATATATATATATATATATATATATATATATATATATAACATTCTTTTTATAGATACAAATATTTAAGTAAATGCTCTGTTTATAATAAAGAGTATTAAACAACATTTACCGACCTGAATATATATATATATATATATATATATATATATATATATATATATATATATATATATATATATATATATACGGTGCGATGAATAAATTGTCGCAATTTTTATTTTTAATTTCGCACATGCGCATTGTTTGTTCTCGATTTTGTCGACTGCACAGTATTGTAGGGTCAGCTGGGCACTGTCTGTGAGAAAAAGAACACCATGACACAATTCACTCCACCAGAAATTTGGAATCGGCGTGCTGCACTGCTTGTACGAAAATTTTAGAATGTCTGGGAGTCAATATGAAGACAGTTCAAAGAATTCGGAAATTTTGGATGAGTCTAGTTGTGATTACGAAGGAACGGCAGTTCGGAAACTCACTCTGATCGTTCTGTTAAGAAAAGAACTCCCGAGCAAAACAGAGGCCTTCACCAAGTGCCTTGAGGAGTTAGTGCCAGCCTGTGTCAAGCGGTGGCTGCTGGAAGACCCTATGTCTGGCAACAGGACTCTGCACCATGCCACACAAGCTAGAGAACACAATCATGGCTGTCAGACAATTTCTGCGACCACATCACCCCTGGCCACCTAACTCCACAGACTCAAACCCCCTTGATTATTACATATGGGATGCAGTTGAGCGAGATACCAACAAAACTCCTTGCAAAACCAAAGATGACCTGAAGGCAAGGATTATGGCAGCATTCACCAACTTAAACAAGGAGACCGTCCAGAAGAGTTGCAGGAGATTCCGAAGTCATCTGGAGGCCGAGGTTGAAGCCAAGAGATTTTATTAAATAGATTTACTCTTTAGTATTTCAGGGTATTTTTGTGTATTTTTGGTAAATATATATCTTAAAATAAGATGTCAATGTTATTTTTATTTTTGACTAATTTAGACGACAATTTATCCATCGCACCCTGTATCGATAAATATAATGTATAAACACTATATATATATATATATATATATATATATATATATACAATTATGTATGTATAAGTTTGTGTGTGTGTGTTTGTTTATTTGTGTTGATTTATTGTAAGATATACATTCGTATGTGTTTAAACATGTTTATTGTTGTTCAGTATCAAACATTTTATTAAAATGAATGCTTATATGCACATGTATGTGTGTATATGTATGTATGTATTCTCATAATAAAATGGTATTTCTCTGGCCGCAAACACACTTAAACCAAGCTGTTTAAATTCCTTTCAAACAACAATCTCAACTTAATTTGTAGTCCGTGTGAATTGAGTAAGAATTTCTTTTGTGAATATTCTTCCCTAACCGTTTTTTCTTCTTTTTTTCCCCCAACGGGTGGTGACATCTTTCATTGTCCTTTAATTCTAAACAAATCCACTTTGATATTTTTAATGAGATTTTTATTCAAAATATCCTGCAAAACCAATGAATAAACATATACATAAAACGTATACAATCTCTCTCTCTCTTTATCAATAATCTTTTCAACCATAGCGCTGTGATTTTGAATATATTTCATAATGAATAGACAAGTCCTGCACATCACTTGTATGTTGTATGTGCATTGACGTCCTAACAAAAAATAAATTATCATTATCATTGTTTTAGCGTTCTTTGTGGCTGAGCGGTAAAACACGCCAGATCAAACGGTGTTTTCCCCTTCGAAGTGGGGTTCTGCCGGGGAACACATTCTCTTTATTAAGATTTATCGAATGCGCAAGCCGATAGACGTAATACACATTAATAAATAAAAATGGAGTTTTTATTTCAAATAACAAGTATTCACTATAAAAAAAGCTTGAAGTAATATACACATACGCACAGACATGTATATATATATATATATATATATAGAGAGAGAGAGAGGGGGGATATATATATATATATAAAGAGAGAGAAAGAAAGCAAAAGAGAGGGGAAGAGAGAAAGAGAGAGAAAAGTGAGAGAAATAGAGAAGGCGAAAGATAGGAAGGAAAAGAGATAGGGAGAAAGAGAGAATATATATATATAGAGAGAGAAAGAGAAAGCGAAGGAGAGGGAAAGTGAGAGAGATGGAAAGAGAGAAAGAGGGAGAAGGAAAGAGAGAGAAAAGTGAGAGAAATAGAGAGAGGGAGAAAGAGAGAAATAGATAGAAAGGGAAAAAGAGAGAAGGAGAGTGAGACAGATATGGAAAGAGAAAGAGAGAGAAAATGATGTGAATGTCAGTATGGTGTAATGAATAACGGCTCGGAATGGAAAATCAGCTCGAATTCCAGTCGATTTCATAACATTAACTTGCTCAGAGACCCTTGGGAAAGTTGTGAATTCCTCTCTTCGTCTACCCCTAGCTATTGGTTAAATAGTAACCCAGACTGGTTTCTTTAGCCTTGGTTGGCAACCAGTCTAGGAGAAGGATAACTCTTAATTCAAACCTCGGGAGGTGATTTGGAAACCATGTGACACTGCTTTCAAAAGTGTGATTGGTTCCGTACAAGACTTCACCCCTATAATCCAAACATATGTGCGTGTAGTCTGGCTGTTTGGTTTTAAGAAATGAACTGCTGGATCCTCATACGTAGAAAACGACAGAAGAGTCCATGACATATATATATGTATGAAAATATAGTATGAAAATATTATGCAAATACCCTAAGAGAACGATCCATTAATCTTTTGTGAATTTTTACATTATCCTGCATACTCTAAAGATTATCATGTTTTTTTCTTATAATGTGATTATCTTTTTTAGTTCCAGGACGTTCAGAAATAACTATTTACATTCGAGCTATTGTCCTCATCTTTGTTGTTGTTGTCACAACTTTTCGACCGTTGTATCCTCCGGCCTTCATCAGATGAATATCGATTCAGCTAAACTAGAGAATTCTGAAATGGTCCTGGGGTTCGACTGTTCTCGTTTCACTGCTCATGTTTAGGGATATCTCGTCTGGTTCATATTTTTAGTACTGCTTAGTTATTGCTTACCCTGTTTCCACTGAATCCAAGTACACACTGCCCAACCCGGAGATTGAACTCAAAATCAACAAATTCACGAATCAACGCTTTAATCCACGAGGTTATTGTACCTTAGGACCCGAGTAGATTAAATAAAGTGTTCAGTTCGGAATTCCCTATAGATTACCCGGATCGATATACACCTGATGAAGGACCCAACGGTCGAAACGTTAAGATAACAACAAAGATAGGACAATAGTCCGAATGTAAATAATGATAACAACTTATCCAAAAAATTTAGATAGAAATCTTTAACACTATTTACATTATTCGGACTATTGTCCTCATCTTTGTCGCCATATTTATTACAACGTTTCTTCAGGTGGTTGGAATGTCGGACTGAACCCTTTATTTCGCTCACTGGGGTAAACTGTTCTAGTTCCACGTGCCATGTTTAATGAATGTCAGTTATCAGTTATCTCCTGTTGATTCACGTCTTCAAGTTCTCCATTGCCATAACCGGATATTGAACTCACACTCTTTGGGTCCTGTCACTGGATCTAACCACTGTGCCATGTGTCCTTGGCGACAATGATGAGGACAATAGTCCGAATAATGTAAATAGTGTACATAATACATCATCTCAGAAATATAGACAGATACTGAAGGGTGATGAATATGGCGACAAAGATGAGGACAATAGTCCGAATAATGTAAATAATGTACATAATACCTCATCTCAGAAATATAGACAGATACAGAAATCTTTAAGCTATTTTTTTTTAATTTTGGATTCCAGCTTCGAATGTGATGAGAAAATTAATTTTTCTACGGTCTCCTCCGAGTGTTAATGATGGGGATATAGTCATTGGATAATAAAATCTTAATTAGGTTTAAAAACTTCCACATATTTTTTTGGGGGGGTGAATGCGACATTACTTTCCGAATAGACTACTAACTACAAGTATAAAATCAGAAAGTTACTGTAAACCATCAAAACGGTAAAAGTTGTTATGCATGATAATGATTTACATCGATATTTTAGTTGATAACAATGGGAAAACACTTTTCTATATCTTGCCTTTTTTATTTTTTTACTAATGACAATTATGTATGCTTCGTTTCAATTGTCTTGGCTTTAGCGAATGGTTTACATCACTGATCTGTCAGCCTAGGTGAGATTATTTCTTTTTTTTGTTGTTGTTTCTCTGTTACGCGACTGATGTTTACATTGTATAGTTCATTTCATTATCTATTCAAGCAACAATACTGTTGTTTCGTGAATAAGAAAAAACTCAACAATAATGTATAATGACACATGGTCAATAACTATATACGAAGGATCGTTCGATTAGCAAGGTCGATTTTACTGCTTTTAAACTTCAATCTTCCATGAATCTTTTTGTCCATTTCATGTGTGACGTCATTTGTTTAAACTTGGCTACGCTTTGAGCAGTAAAATCGACCTTGCTAATCGAACGATCCTCCGTGGCTCGATCGGTTAAGGCACGTCAGGCTAAATGACGGTTCTGTATAAGATACAGGTTCGATTCCTGTAGGAGGACGAATATTTTGTATGAAAATTTCTCGGACATTCAGGCCGGTAAATGTTTAATACTGTTTATTATAAACAGAGCATTTGCTTAAATATTTGTAATCTATAAAAAGAATGTATAAACATAAACAATGTCTTAAAAGACTTGTCTTTGTTCACTAGGAGGCATGTTGATGATAACTCTATCCATGCTTTGCTTACACTAAATCTCTCACCCCCAAGAAATCTGAACGAATTCATGGATTTAACTACCGTATTTGACGGCATATTAGACGCACGGGTGTATAAGACCCAATTTCAGCAGGACAATTCAAGAAAAATTAGTGATTAGTAAAATTAGTAAGCGTACATATGGCATATAAGACGCTGGAGAATTTTAAAAGATATTTTTAGTAAAAAAAAAAGGTACCCCTTATATGCCGTCAAATACGGTAATTTTGACACAGCGCTATAATAACAGTACGATAATTGACAAGCTCGTTAACCATAGCATAATAGATAATCTCAATTTTCAAGGATGTTTCACTCTTATCGCCAGTCATATTTACAAGGACAAAATCGTGGTTGAAGAAATGAGATTAATCTTGGAAAACTATTATTGAAAACACTGGCTTATTTTTACCATTGCTCGAACACCAGCCACTGGCATCAATGTGAAATATAGACCAAAAGGCAGACATTTTGTTTTATGAACAACACCATTACTACTGAACACATTTCTAAATCTTTCTTTTCACTTATCTCTTCTCCATATTCAACTCACGGTGATTTATAGCAGGAAGAGTCTGTGTCTTTCACTCTGGGAATCAACACAGCTTTGATATATAATACAATGTCATTTTGACCGTTCCCGCTGCAGATCGCGATAGGAATATGTGAGTTTGTTCTATATCTGAGCCAAAGAATGTCCTGACTTTTAATAAACTGATGAAATTTCACTTATTGGCACGAACAAAAATAAAACATTACCAACAATGACAGCTATTAGTACGAATAATATTAAAACATTATAACCAACATTTGCTATTTATTAAACTATTGAAACGGCTACATTAAATAAAGGCTTACATTCTGTAATTTTAAGATAAGTAAGAATCATTCCAAGTGTTAATTAGATTATTATATTCTATTTATGTTGTTGCTTCCGTAATATTTAAGCTTATCTATTCTGCAACATATTTCTGTTGTACAATAGAAGAATGGGTTTCGTTTTTGTAGATGATGTTCACCAATCTTTTTTCTAGAGTAAAATAAGAACTGTGGACAATGTGACCTCTTCCTTATGTACAGATTGTATGCTTAAAGTTGAAGAATGAATCTATAGGAACGTTATGGAAACCGTACAAGTAATTTTATCCATAGTCTCTTGTCTATGTTTTCTAAAAGTCAGGTTTAAACTATGCGGTGTAATGCTTGAAGGTTTGTTTATTTGGGGAAAACGCCAGTTTGTCATTAGCAGCGAGAAACATCGTTTTCCTTCTGAACATTTAAGAGAATTACTTATCTTCTATACAGATTGTACCCATAAGGAAGTCTGAAGAATAAGTCGGCTGAAATGTTATGGAAACAGCAAAAATCATTTTATCCGTAGTCTCAACAATTCTTGAAATAAAAACCAACTTGTTTTTGTCTTCTAAAAATGATGGTTTTAAACTATTTGCTTGACGATATATTTATGGTTTTAACAACGCTTTTCTTATTGAAACGTTAAAATCCACTTTGTAAATATTTATTTTATCAGTAGTTATATTTTATAAACGGTTAGTATTAGCAGTAGTAGGTTTACTTAGATTCATTTAGTTTTCACTATTTGATTGCTATCACTGAAAAGTTAGTATTTGATTGCTATCACTGAAAATCGCATGATGCCAAGTCGCCCCAATAATTTTCATCTCACCCAAATCATTCTTAATGATTTTAGTTCTTCCTGGTATTTCTAATCTTTTTTATAAATCTTTTCAAGTCTGTTCCATGCTCGCCGGTAATTATGGGTATAACTGTAACCTTCATTTTCCACAATTATTTCTTCAATATTTACATTATTCGGATTATTGTCCTCATCTTTGTCGCCATATTTATTACAACATTTCGGCCGTTGTACGCTTCGGCCTTCATCAAGAACACATAGCACAGTGGATAAACGAGAACAAGGTGTCATCCGCGTATCTTATGCTATTCCCGTTGTTGTCGCTGATAATAAATCCTGGTAGATCTTCTACTTCTCTAAAAATCGATTCTCTGTATCGTTTAAATAAATCCGTTGAGAAAACGCATCCTTATCGCACTCCTTTTTCGATTTTTCTGTGCTTGCTTTACTCGTTCCTAACCATATGTGATCGATTTCTTCCCACTAGATGCTGCGGATATTCCTAATATATTTCCCATATAGCAGATGATACTTTGAAAATAACTATATGCAGACGTGGGGAGTCTATATTATATTTATTAAAATCGTTGCACATCACTAATTTAAAATATCTAATTTGTATGCACCTATGTACCCGGAGTGCGTGCGTGTGTGTAACGAGTAAAATACCTCGTGACGCCATGATGCTTTTTGACAACAATTGCTATAGCGTATATTACGAACTGACGTCAAGAAATACAGAGGCTAAAAGGAAAAGTCTAATTAAATGTATCCTGCGGAAAGCGACGAGAAAAAACAATCAGCAAAGTGTCTACGTTCTTCTTTTTAAGACTCGCCAGCAGTTGTTTTAGGAAGCTGAAGTTCTTTACTGGCTCTTCTGATCGATTTACGGGGGTTCCACTCGAAGGCAGTTCGAACTCGTTCAACCGTATCATCTGATGTTGGGAGGCATCCCGTTCTTTTAATTGTGCACAAACACCCATGCTTCATGAATTTACCATGCCCATCTCAATATGGACTTCCTTCCTAATGCCTCTTTTCAGAATTTTGTGCGAAATGCACGTTGAACAAGTGTCCATGATTCAGTTTTTGCGAATTCAAGGATGCAAAACGCCTTTTCTTATTAAGTGAGCGCCATTACTGGATCTGAAAAAATATGAAAAAATCATTAGCATTACAAAAAACTTAATGAATTTAGCTTTAAAATGGTACCAGTTTCATCTTACTACCATTCATAGTTCAGCAGATATGAGGACTTGAAATGTGCCCAAAACTTCTGGAACACCCTGAACATATATATATATATATATATATATATATATATATATATATATATATATATATATTATAATTATAATCGTCTGGAAAAACCTTAGGTGTTTTGGCTTGTAATGAACAAACCAATGTCCAAGGAAAAGTAAGGGATAAAAAAAGAACTAAGAACATGTAATTGAGGCGTAAACAATCGTCCAGAATCCAAGCTCAGAGTCCAAAGAAAAAACCTCCAACACGAGTAAAGCAAAAGTAACTAAATAAAGTGCTCAATACACTAAGTAGAGCAAATCTAACTATGAACTAAAGAGCCAGGCAAACCTACGCGGATCGCCAGCGTCCTGACGATCCGAGTAGGTGAAACCTAGGTAGGTTTGCCTGGATCTTTAGGTTCATAGTTATATATATATATATATATATATATATATATATATAATCTTCTATTTTTTTAATAATTTCATTCCAAGCAAGGCAATAAAGCCACTAAGACGCAAGGGGTTACTAAGTGCGAAAGAATAAGAAAAAACACTATTAAAGAGAGAGAACAACAAAAGAATAGGAATTAGGAAGACAGAAGAAAATGGTTGACATTGTATCTAAATTTTTGAATATCAAAGTTAACTGGAAAGCAAGAGACCTGAAGCGAGTTCCACAGGCGAGAAGTACGAAAGAAGAAGCTGTTAGCATAGAACTTACGGTTACATTTAGCCATTTCAAGTGTAAAATGGTTAGACCTAGCTGCTAATCTAGTAGTGCGCTTAAATTCGTAATATCAAGGTACCGATGTGGAAAGCTCATCAGAACAATTACCAAGAAAATATTTATAGACAAGGTACAGGGAACCTACATTAGGTCATGACAAACGTTTAAAAGAGCTCCATTCTTTAGTTTCATTAGTCCAGGTCTTTACTGCTAGGACACCCCCTCCATGCAACTTCCACAGAGTCGAATCACCCTCATTTCCTCCATATTCCAAATGTAAGGAGAAAATTACACTCAGGCAGGATGTGGGGACAAAGGACTACTACTTTGTGGAACAAACTCCCGCCTGGATGCTTCCCTGAACATTACAATATTAACCTCTTCAAGCTTAACTTCAATCATTATCTACTTACTTTATCCTCATAATTTTCACTTCTTAACACCTTCTCTTTCACATATATCGCATACCATTCATCATAACCCTTTTAACTCTTTTAACTACTCCTTACGTAAGGTGGCTCTTGGGCCTTATATTCGGTTAACTTCAGTACCAAAAGTCACTTAGTCTAAATCTTTTGACATTGTTTTTTTTTTTTTCTGCATTTGAAATAATAGTCTGTAATGTGCCATGCGTGATGCATGCTTTGGCGATCATGTATCTTTTGATACATGACTGACAAGGCAGATTTTATCCCGCAGTAAGTTTGCCATTTCTTTCTGCGGTAGACCAGTTGCCATCCAAGGCTATAGCCTGCCTGCTATTTACCCATATCTGTGGGAAGAAGAAGAGGATTCATACCTTTCCCCAGGTTAATGTAAGTGTATGTAATGGATTTTGACTGGAATTCGAACTCGGCTCTCTAATTTCTCAATCCAAGCCGATATCCATCGCTCCACCGTGCCTCCCTTACTCCACCGTGCCACCCTTACTCCACCGTGCCACCCTTACTCAACTGATTACAAAGTAAACAAAATATTCCTGAGCATCAGACAAACATTTGACTAATTGAGACACAACTGCGTGGTATCTGTTGAACCAAAGTCATATTGAAATAATGAATTTCGCTGTTTTGTTTATGGCCTGGCAAAGGGCATAGAAAGGAAACTTCAAGACATGCGCGGTGTCGAATCGTTTTTGGTACCAAACGCCAGCTTTTGTGTGCAAACAACATACATGGAAAAAAAGATTCGGATTTCGGAGCTTTTCCAATTTCGGAATTCTAAATAATAGATTTTGTGCCTCTCGTATCTAGTAAATTAATTTTTATACAACTTTTATAACCTAGGGAAGGTTACTGAATAGAATAATCGAATGAAGGTTGGTAATGAACGATAATATTTAGGACAAGAACAATACATATAAGATTCGCCAGCGGCGTGTAAAAGTAGTAGTCAACTGCTAGAAGTGAGTCAAGTGAATTCCACAATGAATCTCCAAGTTCGGGAAATCTACCAACCGCCCCACACGGTCAAATGTGGCACAAGACCGAATTTAATGTCGGGGTATCCGAGCCCGTAAGCTCGGTCAAAAATTCCCCGTAGACCACGTATAAAACGGGGTCAGGTAGCTGTTTCCCGAGAAGAGACTCTGCTATTCGACATAGACTCGTCTAGGGATTCTCTCTACCCCGAGGCAGAGAGTGTGACCAGCACAGATGGAGACGAATCTCCAACTGCAGACCAACATGCAGTATTTACTACTGTATTCATAGGGATGGGGACATACCCATTATCGTCCGTAGGTATGCTACAACAATAACGTTTTTATAATAAACATATGTTGCTCTACTTTATAGAATTTCAGTTACGATCGGATAATTATTATTATTATTATTATTATTAAATTATAATGTCACATGCTATGATTTAATCAAACAGAACAAAAGTAAGTACAGAAGTAGGTGCGATTGGATTGAAATGTTACTTCACTGGGGATTGTACAAATGTCTTCAATCAAGCATAAAAATAAATACAACTGATAGTCTTCGTAGCTTAATCAGTAAAGTACTGTCATGGAAATTCAAGCTCCAAAAGTTAAGAAAAAAGAAACAATGAACCCTATATGGATAGATCTGAGTATCTGTAACCGGTAGAGGACTATCAAGGAAATTCAGCCTCTCAAGGATAAGGAAAGAAAGTCTAAATCACACGGCGACTAATTCTTTATTTCTGATTCACTCTGTTCAGTTAAAGATCGAAGAATAAAGGCCTAGCGTTTACAATATCAAGCAAGAGACATTAAAAACACTAGTCTAAAAAAATTAATGATGTGTTATTCGTCTGAAGAAAATAGTCAAGAAAATAGAGACGGAATTATTGTTGTAAACATTCGTAGATAGTAAAAAAAATAGAAGATATATTTACACACCTGAAGAATGGATTGGTTCAAATATTATGGAAATTAATCTCCTGAATAAGATGGATGAGTGAGAACGCCCGCCCAAACTGGAACAATTAACAAGTTTTACCGCAATATATATATATATATATATATATATATATATATATATATATATATATATATATATATATTAATAGCCTTTTCTTTAATAGTCTTGTCAAAAGCAACATTGAACTCTTACATTGGCCACACAATTTCTCGTAAGATGACATGTCATTTGCCAAAATTTAGTGCAATTTGAGCACATATAGCTTAACATATCCCAAATAATTCATTGCCTCAAATACATCCTATTTATAAACAAGATGAAAAGGCTATTAAATTTATAATTTGCCTGTATATAAAAAAAAAACAGTTATATAGGTGTTATAAAAACATGATTTATGGTGCTAAAATGATTTCCTCTTCGGACAAATTGTTTCGCAGAGAATTAAGCAACATAAAATAAGCACATATAAACAATAATTTCCCAAACCATGTTGATGATGATAGAATACGGTTAGCTTCAAAGAAATTTAGAAAAAATGATATAAGCAACCAAATTGATATAAGCAAAAATAAAGATATCCCTTAAATTGTTTTATTAATCTACCCTATATAAAAAAAAATAATGTTGTTTATAGATTCTTATGTCCTTTGGAAGATTGTATCTCCAATATTAACAATCAACTAACAACATTAAATTGTTACATAGGCCACACTTGCACCACCCGTTATCGTAGTTTAACTTGTCACACACACACACACACACACACACACACACACACACACATATATATATATATATATATATATATATATATATATATATATATCCAGGTAAAATGAGAACAAATGAAGTATAATTCCATAATTTCTGTACGCAACTTTTAATTTAAAAGAGGGGTCCATACAGAGTAAAGCTGAATATTATTTATTTTAGGATATTAAAAAAAAACATGTTAAAAATCGCATTTAAAACTCGCAATACTACAAATGTGTCAAATTACCAAATAAGGTTTGTAAGTTCTGTACCAAAGAATCAAATGTTCTATTGAAAGAGCATAAACCAGACTTTGAGATCAAACTACCTACGAAGATTATCAAGCCTACTATACCAGAAATCGGCAGGATAAGTACGGTTTCTTGATGTTACGCTAGATGGTGTATTCCAACTATATATGAAAAATAATGCCAACCTAATATATATTCACCCCAATTATAACCACTCCCCATCTGTAATCAAACATATACCCTCATCTATAGAATGTAGGATTAGCAACAACTCATCTGACAAAGACGTGTTTGATAAATGCAACGAATACTGCTTTAAAAATAGTGGTTACAAGTACGCTGAAATCAAGTATATAAAATATGATAATATTGATCTAAGGAAGAGGAATAGGAATAGGAAAATCATTTGGTACACACCCCGATTTAACCAATTGGTCAGTACTAAGTTAGGCCAGAAGTTCCTCCATTTAACTGATAAACATTTCCCTAAAAGTAACCCTCTTAGTAAAATATTTAACAAAACACACTAAAACTAAGTTATAGCTGCACCTTTAATATTGAGAAGATTATAAAGAAAGACAATAATAAAATTTTATGCCAATTTAAAAATCTGGATAATGATGCACATCCCAAGTTAAATATTGTTGATAATATTAACCAATGTAATTGCAAGCATTGTAACGAATGCCCATTACGAAACAAATGTTTAAGCAACCCTCTTGTTTATCTAAGTACTATTTCTACAATAGAGAATCTGATTGTTAAAAATTGTATATTGGTAGTACTAAGAATTCTTTTAAGACTACATGGTATCAACATATCTTATCCTTCATCAACAGTACTTATAAAAATGGTACATCTCTTTCTAAATATTTTTGGAATTTAAAAGAAGCTAATAAAACTCCTATGGTAAAATGGAAAATTTTTAAAAAAGCTAGAACATGTAGATCTTTAAATGAACCCTGTTTTCATTAAAAATTAGAAATTACCAGATTTTCTGATAAAAGCTTCTTATTAAAGAAAAGAAGTGAATTTACTGTAAATTGTATGCATGATCTACCTTTTACCTTACAATACGTTTAAACTTTGAATGTGATTGTAATAATCAGTAGATGAACTGCAGTGCACCTTATATGGCTTACTATTCTATTTGTATGATTTATTTTGATTTAATATATTGATGTTTAGTTAGTATTATCAACATCTTACATACATAAGTTGGTATTATTAACATCTTACATGGAAGGTCTCTAACGATTGCATATTAATTTGTCAAGGTAGTTCTGTATTTTTATCTGTTTTTCAAACGGTTAAGTTATTTACCAGTTTCTTAAAGGGGCCTTTTATTTATTAACTACAAAATTTTATGTTAGAAGCTGAACTAGTATATAACTGGTTAGCATTGTGTTAAATTACCTCCCTACCTCTTTAGCTTTTACTTATTAGGAAAGTTGAACGTCAGACTTGTATACATTTTACGAAAAGGAAATTGTCTAGGATTTATATGCAGACAACTTCGTGTACCTATATTATTTTTTTTTTGTTGGTGAGTTTGAATTTAGCGTAGGTCACATTCGATTGGTTAATCACGGCAAAGCGCACAAGCATATATTTATTCTGTTTTTTTTTTTCTCGAAAAAAAGAGGAAGTATTGTGCTTTTGAATTTAAATTAATTGTGCACTCGCTTGAGGAGACACATTTGTTGTGTTGAGACATAATTGTAACTGTATAGCAATTTTTAACATATTTTTGTTTTAATATCCTAAAATAAATTATATATATATATATATATATATATATATATATATATATAAACAATGTTACTGTAAGTTTAGTAAGTTATTACTTTTATTATTTGATAATCCTCCTATCTAAGTAAATATATGTAGTTATGCGTATATTATGTTGTTTGTGTCTGCACATGTGTGTATATTTTTATTGATAGATGTATATATATGTATGCGAATTTTTATAAATATATATGTGTGCTTGTGTATATATTTGTATTTGCATGTACTTGTATGCGTGTATATGTTTATGTGTGTATAGGTGTATATATCTATAGGTATAGTTGAATATGTGTATGTTTGCGTGAAGCGTTGCAAAAGACAATACATACACAATTAGATTATAATACACAAACACGTAGACATACTTAGATATATAAACACGCAAAAACGTGAACGAAAAAAGGAAATAGATGTACACGACACTTAAAAATATAAAAAAAAAAAAAAAAAAAAACGAACACATATACATACACTGGAAGGCATATATAAGAGATCATGCACACATACATTTATAGAGACACACACATATACACACCAAGAAATATTCAAACTTGAAAGTGTTAGTAAACGAATTCAAACATACTATTAAAATATAATGGGCAAAGATATATAGATAAAAATGGTTCAATAGATAAAATTTAAGTGGGGGGGGGTAGAATAGAAAAACAAATATTCGTCAATGAACAACGCAAAGAAAAAATACACTAAAATATATAGAAATGGATATAAAATGAGAGTCGTACTGGATGGTTAGAGTCTATAACAATAACATACAATCCTTGTAACTTTTTTTTTAATTTGTAATTCTGTTAATCATCATTTAAACAGAAATTATAATAATAGTAAGAATAAGTCATCCATTTGTCAATGAGGTCTTTATCCCGATGTCTGGTGTGAAATATACATGTGTGTGTGTGTGTGTGTGTTTAAATTTTAAATATTTATTAATTTTAAGTAGATTAAGCGATCTAATTTTATATTAATATTACATTGATTTTAACTCTTGGGAAAAGTTTTAAAATTTAGTATTTTCCCTTGGCCGAGAGCATTATTCGGCAAACTGCTTGTAGATGGTGTCTCGATAAAATCACCCAGTCTCCTGTGCTATGAACAGGTTAATAGAAGTATATAGGTTCACCTATCGCCCGGTCAATACTCCTTCTATGGTTATTGAACTGGAGTAGAGGTTTATCCCTTGATTCCTGTTTAGGATATGGTTTACCTGTTCTTTCTTCCATGGCCATAATGATTTAACTAACTTAACTTTTTTGGTGATGTGACTGATCAGTGGCTGCGACTTTTCATTATAAGGCGACTGGGTTAGCAGTTTTCTAGTTGCTGATTCCGACTAGTAGTAAGGAGCCCGAACTCTTTGGTAGCGCTTTGAGAGACTGCTTTGATCATCAGTTGCATAATATCTGGGTATGTGTAGTGCCATGTTGCGTATGGCTAGATGTCCCTGCATTTATTTCCGGTGAGCAACCCTGAGGCCACATGCTTTCTGGCC
The DNA here is from genome assembly GCA_903632075.3 of Acanthosepion pharaonis. Lineage (NCBI taxonomy): Eukaryota > Metazoa > Mollusca > Cephalopoda > Sepiida > Sepiidae > Acanthosepion > Acanthosepion pharaonis. The sequence continues at coordinate 712,481 of CAHIKZ030000340.1, forward strand.
AGTCCGTCTGACATAGACATGACATTAGTGATAATTATTTTGGCCCTTTTCTTCTTAAAACAAATATTCTTATGACAAATACAATGAAAAGAAATATGTGTAAACCAGTAAACAAAAAATCACCTAATGACTCAACCTTTCTTTCTCTAATATTCGTTCTAGTTTCTATAATATTCAATCTTTTGTTTTGAAACGGTCTCCAGATATCTTTATGAAACTAATTTAAATTCTTTTATCGCTACCACTGAATTCTCTGTTCGCTCTCTTTACCGAAAAGATTCTAGTATACATATGCATGACGTCAGTGTTTATATTTGGGAAAACCTCCCAATTGCAAGGGAATTATCTCGTGACTGCTCGAAATAATTCTCAACGTTTTCTCAAAGAAGCTAAGTCTTCGTTTGCTGTTAAAATGAGGCACCGTATAGCCTGTAGAGGACCATGTGTGTTTGCGTGTTGTATTAGAAACACGTGTGTAACTCCTGGTAGAATATTAAAAGGTCCAACTACAAGAAAATGGCCGGACTTGAATTAAGTCCAACTGAAGATAAAAGAGACAAACAAAACAAAATATATATATATATATATATATATATATATATATATATATATATATATATATATATATATATATATATATATATAAACAAAATATGTATTAAACAAAACAATTTTACAATGGACAATAACATTTGTGTGTGTGTAAACATTGGTGTCTGTTCTTTGGTGAATGTTCGTACGTACGTGTATGTGTGTATAATGTTCATGGCGTCTCCAACAAATGGGAAGACGCGGATCTTCTAAGCGAGCTTACATTGCAGTCGCTGAAATGAAGAAATGAAAAAGAGAACGAGGCAAGAAGTCATCCAGTATTTATAGTATAGGGAGAATAACCCCTAGTGACAATTTGGGAATTAAGGAGGAGCTAACTCCGACAAGTCTTTAACAAGTTTATTTCACAGGAATACTGGCGGCTCTGTAATTGTGTGTTAAATGAGACTCTCTTCACTCAGTTGCAGGCGTTAACATCTACCGATAAAACAGAACGTTTTATTCGTAAATTCTCTTCCAATTTTACTCTTGACTCATCTGTGTTGCCTGAATTCCTCGTGTAAAATATTGTCACTAATCCGTTAATAGTTTGTGAGGGGTACACAATATTATTAGGACTTTAAAAACGTCATTTTAAATGAATATTTAAATCTATACAAAATATATAAAACAAAAGAGAAAGAAAAAAATGAATCATCATAAAGTGATGGACCGAAAATGTAATAGGGTCGAAGCAACAAAAAAAATGGCTTGTCGTTCCTCATTCTTCACAACCAATTGATGACAAAAACATATAAATATGACAAAAAAGGGAAGAAAACATACTACCAGAGATGAGGTAGTGTAAAGCAGACATTACATTTCTTTGTCGTTGTGCACATATTTATATGATTTTGTCCTCGATTAGCTGTGAAGAGCAAGGAACGATAACCAGTTGGCCTTTTTTAGTGTTTCTTGCACTTCTTTACCCTTTGTTTTATATATTTTAGTATATATTTATATACACTTTTAAATTTTCCCTTTTTAAAATCCGGATATTAATCGAGTCTTGGGTGGGGGATGAATCAATTTAGAGGTAAAGTGGAAAAACTCTTAAGGTCAAATCGAAGAGTATCAACCGAAAATTAGTACTTGAAATAAGAAAGCTAAAAGGGTTAGAAAACACTAGAAAAATCAGCAGTTGAAAACAAGCGATCAAAACAAGCAAGATAGAGATCGTACTCTGAATAATTAATTGACCATGGAACGGAACTCCAAACAATATGAAATCAAAATCTCTTTCTGGGTGAGTAGGTCTGGGAATGACCAAAACATCAAAAATCTGTAGTGTGAGAGGACGCTACGGCATTCCGCTACAACTTGATGAAAACAATCAATAAAAACGATCGATATTTATAATACCCGTAGAATGCTATGAGCTGACGGGTGGCAAACGGAGTTATTGAACGGCTTAGGTTTTGGTTCGAGGAAGATGTGGACCGTGAAGACAATCTAATTATATTTCAGAGTGCGACTGGCTTGTATGGTTTTGATTATCGACTCAGTTATTGTTTTTTTTTTTTTTTCTTTTCTTTTTTCCCGAAAAAACTTGTCATGGCGGTAACTGATCGACTAAACACAAAACAAAAACAAACAAAAAAATATAAACAACGGTAAAACAATCGATGAGGAAAACGAGTATGCCTAACAAAGACGCAGCACGTGATACAGTCGACGGTGAACGCATGCTCAAGTCAGCGTGGACCGGAAATCGACTAATCAAAATGCCATTTCGAGCAGCAAGTAAAGTAACCAGAAATATTTAAATATGAAAGAAAAACACGCATTTAGAATTGCGAAAGGAAGCAAAAATATATATATATTTTTTATAAAAAATTTTTCATAAATATATATTATATATATATATATATATATATATATATATATATATATATATATATATATATATATTAATATTGTACTTTTATTGTGATTATAATATAAATATATATATTAATATTGTAATTTTATTGTGATTATAAATATATATATATATATATATATATATATATATATATATATATTAATATTGTAATTTTATTGTAATATAAATATATATATTCATATTGTAATTTTTATGCGATTAATGGATTATTTAATCCGACAGTCTTATGACAATAACCCTTCTATTTAGTGGGCACACATGTTTGAGTATATATCCCTGTTTATTTTGGGGAATAACATTTAACAATGCCTACCTATCAAGTGATCAAAAGTAGTACAAAAAATGCGCTTCTCGACAGGAAGAAAAAAACTCTATATCCTTTTTTTTTCTATCATGGAAATCACGTGCAATTCATTATTAAACGTTGAAAGATGATATGGTTTGGCCAAGTCACACATGACAGCCTCTGCAAGACCAGCGTGCAAGACACTGGACGCAGAGAGAGACGGCAACTCAAGAGCTGGTCAGACGACATCAAAGACTGGACGGACTTGACAACGTCGGAATTCCTGCGGACCACTGTCAACAGATCGGCCTAGAGGAGATTGTCTGTGTCTTCTGCACCCAGGTACCTCTGAAAATTGAAACAGTCAAGGGACTGATGATGATGATGATGATGATGATGATGATGATGAACTCACTTTTAGATAAAGTATGTTTAACCATTAGGTTACGGGAAGCCATTACAGCAAAACAAAGCTCAATTACCCGTTGTAAGAAATGTACATCTCTCGTTGGGATATTTTGAAGTCTATATCTGCTAATTTTATTCTCGCATAAACAAAGTTTTTTGGGGGTTTTTGGGGGTTTTTTTTTAAGGAATTGATGGATGTTTTAATCCAACATTAATTCTTATTACTCTCTTGAAGTACATTCTCTTTAGTAAGACTTTTGATCTCGAGGCCGGTAGGCATTAATTTCCCTGTTAGAAAAACGAGGGTGTCTCTTCAAGCACGTGTTCCTATTAAATATAACGTTTATAGTAATAAAAAATGATTAATATTATAAAAATTAAAATATTAAATAATACACTTCAACTCAATACTAGGAACACTGTCAAAACGGGGGACTTTAAAAGGAAGAGAAAAAGGTTTTATTTCAAATCTAGGTTTTTCAGTAATTTTTTTTTTTTTTTTTTTTGTCATCTTCATTATTGCACACAGTCTGATTAGTAAAATAAAGATGACGCGGAGAATCGAGAACGAAGGAATATAATGGCTATGGTTTTTGTTTAAGCGGCGTGACGAAAGTGATTAAATCAACCTATATATAAGATGGTCTTATCAGATACGGGATGCATGTTCAAACCTCACTGGAAGCTACAGTTCATTTCCGATTATACACTGTTTACTCTAACATTTGAAGAACGTATCAAAACATTGTGTCTTGTTATAAAGATCAACAATTGTAACATAGAATATGACTAATAATAATAATAAAGAAATTGGTATGAACACCACCCAGATCCGCTTACAGACATAGGAACTGTGAGAATTTTATGGGACAGAACAATCAATGGTAATGCTTAAAGACCACAAAAATAATGTAATTTCTTTTTGATATGGAGATTCCTGAAGATTGTAATGTGTCTTTGAAGATCTTCAAAAGCTATCAAAATACAATGATCTTAAAGTGTAAAGTTAAAAAAAATGTGGCACATGAGGACATCCATAATTTCAGTTGTAATTGGAGCCCTCGGATTGATTGGAAAAAGTTCTGATAGACTCAATGAAAGGATCATTGGTATTTAATACCTTAAAGAAATAAAAAAAAATGTACTCACGAGTACAGTTCGCGCCTTACGAAGGTCTTTATCCAAGTAAAATGTGTAAAATAATAATAATAATAATAATAATCGTAATCAAAGACCACAAGAACAGAATGTGCTTTCTTTTTGATATGGTAGTTCCTGCAGATTGTAATGTATCTTTGAAGACCTTGTGGCACACGAGGACATCCATAATTTCAGTTGTAATTGGAGCCCTCAGATTGATTGGAAAAAGTTCCGATAGACTCAATGAAAGGATCCTTGGTATTTAATACCTTAAAGAAATAAAAAAAAATGTACTCACAGTTCAGTTCGTTTTTTTATTTTTATTTTTATTTTTTTTTTTTGTCTTTTTTACAAGATTTACTCAGTGGAAAATGTCATGATGCCATTTCTGACCTTAGGTCTTTAGTTAGGACCCAGAAGGAAATGAGTATACAACAGAAATCGATGGAAATAATTATAATTATCATACGACTGCTACTATTAATAATAACTAGCAGTAGAGCCCGGCGTTGCCCGGGGGTGTAACAGTAAGAGATAGATCAAGTATCGACCATCATAAAGACTGAAAAATAAAATTGACAAAGATTATTGTTTAGGTTGACGGACGCACATGTCTTAATTAGTTTTTTTTTTTTTTTACGAATTGGTCAAACCCAAATTCAAACAAAAACATTGTTTACAATCGTTATGAGTCTATCGATTGGTGAATAGAATTTTATTATAAACAATTGTCTTGTAAATGGAATTTTTAAAGCATTCTGAATGCAAAAATAAAGAAAAAAATGTGCAAGACAATAAGAAACACTACCTGCCAAAAAAAGTTTTGTTGAAATCGGTTGAAAAATGTAGGTAGCCTTTCTCTGTAATCTTTTACAATTTATGATTTTTACTTATTGAATACAGTAAAAAAAATTGCATATTTTGCTTGTGGTGATTCATAATTAGAATTCTGATTTGAATATATTTTCCACTTGTTGTTTCTAATACAAAAAATATTAACTTTATTTGGGTTTATTAATTTATTAGAAGTACTGTGTTCTTTCCTTAATAATTATCATCTTCGAAATATTGTTGTTTTTTGTCTATCAGATTTCTTACGTCGGCATTTTTAAATTATTTCTTAATACTTTTTTTTAAATATTGAATTAATTTCAAATAGAACCAATGCCTTATTGATCTCCCTTGTAATGAATTGCAAAGGGAATTGTAAAAACGGCCCTAAAGTACGTGGAATTATCTTTCCCTAAAGATAAAGAATTATCCGATTTTTCGATTTGTACAATCAGTAGAGATCGTTAGATTATTGTTTAGGTTGACGGACACGCATGTCTTAGTTTGTTTTTTTTTTACGAATTGGTCAAAGCCAAACTCAAACAAAAACATTGTTTTCAATCGTTATGATGAGTCCCACGATTGAATAGAATTAGAATTTTATTATAAACAATTGTCTAGTAAATAGAATTTTTAAAGCATTCTGAATGTATAAATAAAGAAAAAAGTGTGCAAGACAATAAGAAATACTACCTGCCAAAAAAAAAAGTGGATGTTTGTTTTATCGGCTGAAAAATGTAAGAAATCCGATCCCATATATAAAGGAACACACACACACACACACACACACACACACACACACACACACAACCTGGGTTTTTTAACCTAAGTCACTCCACGGAATCGCTAAAACATAGAGCATAGTCTGATGAAAAAGACGCCAAAGTTTATGAAAACAAAATTTTATCGTCAAAATGCTTATGTTTTTATGAAGAGGATAGACTAAATTTTTTAATTATTTTTAAATTTTTTTCCATCTTTTAGAATATTCTAAATTTTGATTTAAAAACCTTGTTTCTCTTTGTCGCAACAAGGGGTAGTAAATAACATAGATAATTTTTAGCGCGTTTTTTGTATTTTACACATTAATTTGGAAAATCTTGCAAAAATAAAAAATAATTGTCAAATGTTAATGAAACTTTCAGAAACTATTCACAGATGATCGAAATTATTATAAATATGTTTTTTTTTTGGACAATATTTTCTGAAAACAAAAAATTTTTTCAATGAAAATTGAATTTTTAGTACAATTATTTCTTATTTCTTTAATTTTAAAAAGATTTTTAAAAAATGTTTAAATTGAATTTTAAAAAATATTTTAACCTTAGTTAAAAGCAACATCAATCTTTCAAAATGTCTGTGTGAGATTGTCATTGTCTAGCGCTTTGAAAATTGTATAATTTGGACCAATCAGATTAGCCATGGTAATTAAGAAATGTAATTTTTGTGTTTATAGTCGGACAGTAATTATCAAGTACGGAAGACCAACCAGAATACAATTTAGTTGCATTATTTGAGTTCAGCATTGTTCTCCGCTGTTAAGCCATTTACTTTTGCGAAACACGTATGGAGAAGTTAATTTGAGTTTTCAATTTCAACTGAGAAGGGTACCTACAAATAACAGTATCATCTTATGAAATTTAACTACTGCTAAACTTTAATTTATATGATCTTATTTTTATATTAATCTCAGTTATGACATTTTTCCATAAATGAAATATCAAAATTAATAATAAAATGAATGGAAATACAAATAACACAGTAAAATGTAAAAAATGTACATAAAATTATAGTATTTTATGTACACTTCTGATAAAATTTCATAAGAAAGGTACCTAAATTAATTAGATACCTTTTTCTTATGAAATTTAATCTCACTATTAACAGTCTTATTTTTTAATTTCTTTATATTTTCCATAAAGCATCGTAAACGTAAAAATGAAAGCTAAGTACAAAAAAAAAACAAAAATAAAATAAAAAATAAAAAATTAGAGCACTGAAAGTTTTCCTTAAAAGTAACAAGGTAAATAATTTGTTCACTTAAACAATTTCACTTCCTTCCATCCGTAGAAAGAATTCTCCTCCCGTAAGTTATCTAAACGTCATGAATGTGCCTTTCGTCAATCGTCAAGCGACGCGAAAGGTTATGACCTGCTTTGTTTTATTTTCAAATTACATTTTTTCGGCGCAGAAGCTAAGTTAAGCTTGGTTCAAAATATTTTAAATAAACAGTATAATTTCTGTTTTTATTAAAATCAGTTTTGAAAAAATGATAATTGATTTTTAAAAGAATATCATAATCAGATTTTAATCTTTTTTATCAAATCGAAAAAATGATTGAAAATGATTATCTGTCCTTTTTTTGACCAAAAAGCAACAATATTTTTAACGAAAATTTCAGACGTGCTAGGAACGATTAAAAAATGTAAAAAAATACTCCCAAAATACTTTGATCTTTCCTCTTTAATAATAATATGAACATTAGACGATAAAATTTTGTTTTCGTCAAGTTCGGCGTCTTTTTCATCATGCTATGCTCTTTTGTTTACATTTTCGTGGGTGAGTTGTCCCCCTTTCATTCTCACGATGTGTCTTAATCGTGTTTTCAAATTGATTTTATTACAAAACAACTGTGTTTTTCCCATTTTCGGCGCCGTTAGAACCACTACAAGCTAATTTTATGTAGTCCTGTGTTGAAATCGGCTAAAAAATGTAGGAAATTCGATCCAACATATAAACGTTACAGATACACACACACACACACACACAATCTGCGTTTTATAATAAGTAAGATAATAATAATAATAATAATAATAATAATAATAATAATGCAATAACAACGAAAATGACTCGATTATAAATCTTTATGTGAAGTATCTGGTGTCGCTCATGTATATTTCTATTTTTTTAAATTAAAACTATATCTTTATGAAATGAGTTAACATTCTAGAGTTCTAAATGCACAAATACTCGTTCTACGTTCCTGTAAATTCGTATGAATTGCAAATACTTCTTTGGAAAGTATCAAACAAAATCTATGTTTAGAGTTTTGTTTTTTGTTTTTTTGTTGTTGTTTTCTACTAGTTCACAATAACAAAGAGCTACTCAAGGTAGAGGGTTACTGGATGAGGTTGTTCTATAGAGGTAAGAGAACGACGTTGCGAGCACAGATTATGAGGATATGTAGGATAGATAACAAGTTACTCTAGACTTGAAGATGTTAAGATTGTAGTGATCGGGAAAGCATCCTATCGGGAGTCTGTTCTACAAAGAAAAGTTCTGTGAAAGAAGCTATCCGAATGGAACTTCCTCCTTACTAACGGAGGATGAAGAGAATGATTCGACCCAGTGAAAGTGGCATGACGGGTCTTAACTGCAAAAATCTGAACTAAGGAATATAGCTCCTCCTTTCCATGGAGCTACCAATATAATAGGGAGGGGCATGTGACAGTTCGACTTTGGAGCAGCTTTTTTAGGGTGGGAAAATAATTCATTACCCACAATGGGAGGATTGGTCCACTTCAGCCCTGATATGGCAGACTAATCTGACTCTTGCAAACATAGATCCCGGCAGGTGTCAGATACTTTCTGGAGCGTTACAAGGACCGACTGTTTCTTCAGAAGCTTCAGTGATGGATCGTTTGTATGAGATCCACTTGAAGTCTGGGGGTAAACGAGTCTAAATAGACGCTCAGAACAATGTGTCGAGAAAACAAACATTCATCATGACAGGTGAAAATGACAGATAAAACGTTACTAGATTTGTTTTGGAGGCATTGAATCATGCAAGTCAATCATTGACCCATTGAGCTCTTAGGGCAAGGTCAAAGAAGAGATCAGCTGCCACGCCCTGGTCATCTAAATTTTCCATGTTAAAAGTATTTGACGAAAGAATATGTTGCACTTTACAACAAAGATAGTTTGAACGGTTTGTAAATATGTTGACCAGCTTTTAAAAGTCTTTCTCTTTCTATTACATAAATCTGGGATGAATATAGAAGAGTTGGATTCATGCCTTTCCCAAGGGCATTTGCGAGTAAGTAAATATAATGGATCCAACTGGAATTGAAACTCAGCTCTCAGATTAATAATTCAGAGCCATTATCCATTACACCAACCGTACATTCAAGCTTACAGTACCTGGTATTCGCAAGCGGTCACCCATCTTACTGACCAGGCTCACTATTGGTTAACTAGACATGGCCGTAAGCCTTGTATGTAAACAGATTCATGAAATCCTGACTAAAGATTTATATCAATTGATTATATCATTCTATTTACCGTTAATCGACATGGTGAAATGGTTTAAGCGATACCAGACTTAATATGCTATCATATTTCAAGCCATTCATCAAAACCAAAGCCGACAATGAAATTTCACTTTCGAGAACAAGCCATAGAAGTGTATAATAACGCTCTAAATGTTTTCTCCTATAAATTAATGATAATTTTTTCCTCGCTTTATGCCATCTCAAATAGCGTTGAAAAGCTGTAGTCATGCAGATGATTCGTAAAGATTAAGTGGCCTGAAAAGAACTTTCGAAAAGCAATAGAGAACTGCGTGCATGTGTGTGTGTTTGTGTGTGTTCGCACATGCAAGCACACACACACACTCACACGCGCGCGCACACACACACACACACACTCACACGCGCGCGCACACACACACACATATATATATATATATATATATATATATATATGGAATGAGAAGGAATCAAATATCAATTCAAACGTTCATAACATTAATTTAAAAGAGAGCTCAATACAATCCAATAGTAGTGCAATATACTTCATTATTGGATATTACATTCAAACATGTATAAACCGCTACATAAATGCACACATGTTTCGATGCGTATCATCACATCTCATTAGGCGTTAGTAAATGGTCATTTACTAACGCCTGATAAGATGATGCTACACATCGAAATATGAGTGCATTTATGTAGCACTTTTATACATGTTTCAATTTAATATCCTGTAATAAAGTTTATATATATATATATATATATATATATATATATATATATATAGACATGATTAATTGAATAATTTAGAAAAGTTTTGTCTACTTATTTTCAATTGAATCCTTTTATATTCACGGACAAGCTTTTGGTGTCATTATTAAAAGAAGAGTAAAAAAAATTACTGTGTTGATACGTAATATTTTATTCCGAGTACTTTCGACATTAGCACATGTCATCTTCAGGGTGTTTTTTATTTCAAGACAAATATTGTAGTTTCCATCATTTTCAAAGAGAAAATTGCTATCTACATCTGAAAGTTTTTTTTTTCTTGTGAATTGAGGAACGTTGAGTTAAGTACTGTGATTGGCTTAAATAACCCTTCAGGGGAGGTAACTAATTTATGGTGTTGTCGAGAGTTTTTTCTTTTTAAGAAATAAGTATTAAAACTAATAGTACAAACCTCGATGTCTCAAATTATCTACTGTAAATACTTGAAGTCATTTGTGCAGTATTCATAATTAATTTTATTAAAGTTTGTTTTCAATATGTATATACATACAATTTTTAAGTTATGCGTGTGGACGCATATATATATATATATATATATATATATATATATATATATATATATATATATATATATAGTTTTTAAAATATACGAAGGCATTTTTTTAAGCTTGAGGAATCCTTTCAGCCAACACTTCTTTAGAAGGAAAACGTTGTCAAATTTAATGACGAAGTCAAAAATTATGAAAAAGCAAGAAAAGGTGAGGAGCTAAAATTATGGAACTCGATTAAAATATATTTATTAATAATATAATTTACGAATAAAAAAATAGTTCCATGTGAGTATAAAATAGTACTCATGTACCTCCTAAAAAATTGAGGGAGCAAATGAAATGCTCTTTCTGTTGGCACGGAGTCGGTTGATGTCACTTAAAGTGGACCGATTCAAGAAAGCGTAAATGATGAGCGAACCAAGTTCTATTCAAAACTGTGAAAGAATTTTTCAAATATTTCTTGGAAAAGTCTTGATTGTCAAGCAAATGCTGGCCAATGGCCGAGTCTGAGTTACTCCCTAAGAGAGATTGAAACTGCCCAGTCTTATACTGGCAGGAACGTGCTGATTCTGATTTCAAGTGGCTGATTGGTATTCAGCCATTTGAATTTATATACGATAGAACTACTTTGAAAATAGGACAAACCATCTTTGACAAATGAAGGAAAAAACGATGCCTTTGTAGTCAAATAAACTGTCAATACTGGTTTCCCATTGCTTCAACTCATTTGTGCTTTCTTCAGTCTCGGAGAGGTTGGGGTTTTCCACTGTAAAGACTGGGCCTTGGTTTCGGAGTCATATCAAAACATTTGGCAAAATTTGGTGCAGATTCTCTTCTCAGTTTTCTCTGCCATGGTCATTGATGGAAGCTCTGTTGGTTGATAAGACGACCACACACTACACACTTTCCTTCCAAGCACTGCTATAAACAACGGAAGTGAGCGAGAATGTTATAATGTGTGTATGCGCGATAGGTCTATCCTTGCTAAGAGGATTCACTGTCCGTACTTTAACACCGTTACCATAGCAACAATCGCGATATTTTACGTCAGAGCTCGTATATATATATATATATATATATATATATATATATATATATATATATATATATGAAGAAATATAGTCTTAAAGTGTGCTATATTTGTGGGATAAAGTGCTCAATATCAGAGATAGAGCGTGTGTAAATATAAAAGTGAACATTGAAGTCAACAGTTAGAGGCGACAGGCTGTTTCATGCTAGACGCAATCGTCAGGCCTGACATGGCTGTGTTGACTTCAATGTTCACTTTTATATTTATATATATATATATATAGAGAGAGAGAGAGACAGACAGACAGAGAGACAGAGAGAGAGAGAGACAGGCAGGCATACTCGAATAAAATTACACTTTCTGTGAGACAGCGCATCATCTAGGGTGATCAATAGTTTGAATAAGGCCAGTACACTCAAACCCTCAGTCACGATGACTTGTGACTTCATGCTAGCATAACCATCGAAGAACAATTCTGTCTAGTCTGTTTTCACTCACATGGCTTTGGGTCAACCCATGGTATGATTTCCAGGTATTTTTCAAAGACATCGCACGAACATTCGAACTTCTCGGCCACGCACGGCTATATATATATATATATATATATATATATATATATATATATATATATATATATATATATATATATATATATATATATATAGTGTAATTGAGCAGCAATCTTTCTTTTATAAAAGTTTCGAAGAACCTTCTTTTATTAAAAGTTTCAAAGTGACAATAAAATTATTCTTGATAATGGTTAAAAGAATAGCCGAAAGCGCTTGGACATACAGAACATTCGAACGTTATGTCCAGAATAGAAAACATTATAAGAACACAAGAAAAATTAAATAAAAAACTTAACCGCAATATCGTGTCAGTAGTTTTTAACGAAACTTTAATCTCTCTTTCTCTCTCTCTCTCTCTCTCTCTCTCTCTCTCTCTCTCTCTCTTATTTAAACAAATAATTAATAATAACAAAAACAAAATGTCCTTAGCAACTGGAAGAATTTAGAGAACGCTATTTTCATACTGTTAACTGAAAATGACGTCATTTACTGTCACGTGTGGAGATATTCCAGTTGCTAAGGACATTTTGTTTTTGTTATTATTAGTTACTTTGTTTAAATAAATTAATTTCGTTTTTTGCCTTGAGAAAGTCCACATTGGACGAAACGCGTCGGCAACTACTACAGTTTTCCTATTGTCATTTATATTTATAAATATTGTCTTGTCCACAAGTTAACTTTGAGAAATTTTCATATATATATATATATATATATATATATATATATATATACTTATCTTCCGACTTCACGTTTCGCAGGTACACCGCTCATCAGAAAAAGATAAATCTTTTAACTACAGTAGTAGTACAATTACTGTATAAGCCCTACGTTAAAATAGTCTGGCCAGATCATTTTACACATATATTATGTATGTAAGGTACGTCGTGTGTGTGTATATGTGCATGTGTGTGCGTGTGAGTGTGTGTATATGTGTACATGTGTGTGTGTATGTGCGTGCGTGTGTGTGTGCACGCGAGCGTCGGGAAAAGCTATTAACCATCTCCCTGAAATGGGACTCTGTTTGAAAATATCTTACCGTGGGGTGATGGTGAGTGTAATGATTTATGGATTTCTGGTCAAGTGGCACTTAAAAGGCTTTCAAAAAGGGTTGCGTGACTTGACTTGTCCACCAGATTTTTTCTCCCCACTGGAGAATGACGAAATTCGGGTAAAGCGAGAAAACCTTCAACAGAATAACAAAAGGACCGACGTTCAGATTTACATTACTTGACACTTGCCACCATTAACGTAACTCCCCTCTCTAACTCGATCGGTCGGTCCGCTCTTTCAGTGTCCTCCCCTACTGACTGTGGAGGCGTTTCGGTGTAAGTAAATCGTTAATCTCGCAGACTATTATAGATGCGTAGCAAGTTCGATGCTCACTAAGTGCGCTCCACCTGGAGTTTTATCCTAGACCTGACATCTCGGCTTCAGTCACTTTTCCACTTCTGTAATGTTGTTCTCGTGTGCCTTTTCTATAAAGATTTTAATGGTAATTGTTCTGATGAGCTTTCCTCTCTCTACCTCCACTTCTCGAATTTAAGAACAGTATTAGATTGACAGATAGGTCTTATGATTTTAATACAGAAATTACTAGATATAACCGTAAGTTCTATTCTAATAGATTCTTCTCTACTGCTTCTTGATTGTGTAGTAGAGGTAGTTAACAATTATGATGGAAAGAAATCGATTACTTTAAAAAAAATTAACTCAATATGTATGTGAGTTCTCTCTCTCTCTCTCTCTCTATATATATATATATATATATATATATATATATATATATAATCCACAGACAGACTGTTTCGCTGTATCACAGCTCCTCAGAGTGGCTAGATGTCCGATTGCTTCAAGCCGGAATCGAAACACACGACTAATTTGACGTCAGTCAGATATCTTACCTCTAGGCCATCATCGCACGACCGAAAGGAAGGGAATTTTAACGTTTTTCCCTATACAAAATACACCAGCGGCTCGGAGAACGCAATTCAATTTACTTGAAGAGTAATGCTTAATAGTAGTAGGAACCGCTGTTTTTTTTTTTTAAAAAAACTTTCCCTATATATATATATATATATATATATATATATATATAAGTAGTCAATATCCAGCAAGTTTGTTTCATGCTTATACGCAATCGTCATGGCCTGATGACTGCGTATAAGCATGAAGCAGACTATCGCCACTGAATGTTGACTTCAATGTTCACTTTTATATTTATATACCCTCTATCTCTGATACTGAGCACTTTAACCCATAAATATAGCATACCATAAAAATTATATATATATATATATATATATATATATATATATATATATATATAAGAAGTTGATTGGCAGGTAGGCCTCATCATTTTATAGTTGAAATTGCGATATTAAACCGTAGGTTCTATGCTAACAGTTTCTACTTACTCACTTCTTACTTGTGGAACTCTCTTCCGGCTTCTTGGCTTCTTGGCTTCCTGTCAACTACGATTCAAATTTTAAATTCAACATCAATCGTCATCTTCTGTCTCCTATTTTTCACTATCAATAACTCCTTATGTCTTATTAACTTTATGACTTAGGGTGAAATGATTTTTAAAAAGTTTGACTGGTTATGAAACAATGGCTGATATAAGTCTCGCAGATAATTATTACTGCAGTGAATTTGATGCTATGGGCTCCAAACTTACGGAAAACTCTTGGGAAAGGCATGAATCCATCACTTCTGTCCCAAGATATGGGTTAAATATCAAAGCCGACTTGGCTCGCTTGCCTTGAAATGGTAACCAATCTTGTAAAAAGAAAATCCTGAAGAAGGTTGGGATCCGTCAGGTAATCTTGCCCTAGACACATTACTGCTTCTATGGATGCAGTACATGGGGTGACCCAACGATCCTAATGGTTTATTGGACTCGTGACTAGTAGAATAATGGTTAGCGATCTCGTCGGGCAAGCCATCCATTACTGATGCTTCGTTTGGCACAAGATATGGACCACCCAGTGAAGACCAATCTGTCTACACTTAAGTAATCATCTGTGGAACCAACTTACTGGCCATTAAGACGCCTAGCTAGATAGATAACTTCGAACAGAATGTGATAGATAGATAGATAGATAGATAGATAGATAGATAGATAGATATGAATATAATGTTAAAGAAAGAAAGAAAGAAAGAAATACTTCATAACGACTGAAAATTTCGCGCCCTAATATTTTCATATGTCGGACGATCGCTTAAGACATAAAACTGAAGTAGCTGCCATGAAGTTTGTTACATTTTTGTTTTTTTTAATCATTTCACCTCAAGCAAGGAGATAAAGTCACTAAGACATAAGAGGTTGCTGAGTGCAAGAGAATATGAAAATAAAAAGATCATTAAGGTGAGAAAACGATAAAAGAACAGGCATTAAGAAGAGGGAAAGTATTTTGGTATTTGGAAAGTTATAATTTTAAATCATGTTTTGACGTGTTGCTTCTGCTATTTGTGAGCCGCTTGTGTTTATTCGTGATTGAATATATTTAATAATTATTATAAAGTTTCAAATACCACACGTTTCTCAATCCTAAATTCCATTCCTGATTAAAACCTCTGACTGCTACGTTAATGATTCTTATTGATTTTGATTTGGGGCAAGTATTTTCAAGTTGTGTGGATCTATTACGCACGAACATACATACATACAAAAATCACATACAACGCCAAGCATTCATTGGTTAATTAATCACCACTACGTTATCATAGACAATTTACAAATCGCAGCAATGCGACAATTTTGTAATCGCTCTATTTTCATGTAGTCAGTTTTGTGCACTCTTGGGAGAAACAGATCACAGAAGCTTTCTTAAGTTTCCCCAAAACTCGCTCGCTGATTGGTATATGCCAACCAATCAGATCGTCTTCATGTGAAGAATAATTCTTCCCGCGCAGCGATCTGGAGCCTATAGTCACTTATTTTAGCAAGAATTTTCTAACCCTTTTTAGTGAGAATTCAGCTGCCAAACGAATCCACGACAGTTGAAACCATGTGCCAACCTTCTCACTCACACACACCACTCACATGCTGAACATACCTTGTATATACTCTCATATACTCACATAATCTTTTCTAACACGGCAAATCTTTTAAGAACAGTCATTATAAGAGACTATCATGAACATTATTCCAGTGAACTTTGAAATACTAAAATAAGTTAAAGAGAAACAACTCTTGTTTCTTTCAACCTTTTCTTACTTAAATGTATGCTTTCTTTCACATCGTTGTTTGATATTGTACATCTTGTTAAATGCATATTTTAAGTGTAACAATGTCTTTTGCTTATCCTTTTCTGCGTCAGCCCTGTTTCCTAATCTAAAGTTGAATTAATGTGGTGAAGTCCGCCACAAGGTTGTTCATATCAAGAGGTTGAGTTTTTTTCCGCCGGTTTAGCGAATTTATATCATTCAGTTCTGTAAGATATTATTAAACAGCATCAATGATATTACGCAAACTATTTAGAATATCTTTGAAGAATGCTTCTTCCTACGTTACGCTTGATTAGGCATTGTTCTTTTTAAAGTATCGAAATACAGTTCGTCATTTTGTTTAAATCTAAAGATATGTTCCGAAAAGTTGTATCATCTTAAGGAATTTTAATATTCACGAGTGTAGTATTATACCGTTTGTGGTCTAACCATGCTAAAACAATGTTTTCCTTGTGTTTACTTTTACAATATTTTGATCTATGAATATATATTTTTTACTCAGCATCATTTCTTTCATCGACTTTTAAGATTTACCACATCGTAGGTATGCATGTTATAGGGCCTGTTTGGGGCGTCTTTTTAATTTCTTATAGACCTGATTATTATTATTATTATTATTATTATTATTATTATTATTATTATTGCATTTTCAGGACTTTCCATTTCCGTAAGCACCGACGAAGACAGTTGTGAGAGCCGCTACCTAACATGTTCCCACGCTGGCATTGTGAAAGGTGACATTTCCTCATGGAAAGAGAGAGACCTAACTGGACGTCGAATGCAGGACTTCCTCCAATTCTATTGCAAGTCAGTTCTAATTTATCAGTTTTACATTATAATATACTATAATATAATATAATATACTATAATATAATATAATATACTATAATATAATATAATATAATATAATATAATATAATATACTATAATATAATTTATCAGTTTTACATTATAATATACATGTCACTTGTTTTTTTTTATTTTGTTTGGGTTTTTTTTTCTAAAAGAATGTAGACTAATTGTGATTTACATCGTTTTATTATTTCAATAATATTCCTTGTCATTGTTATTTCAGCCTTTTCTACTCTTTTTGATATATAAAAAGATGATTGATAAGATGGCCGTTTAATTTGAGTTGATAATTTCCCAAGATTAATCCGTTGTTAGGCTCTGATGAACTGTCGCAGCAGTGTCTGCGTTGTTCCTGCCAAGAAGTGACAGACGAATTCCACAAGAGCAATGTCTTTCTCTTACGATTTACGACCAGAAACCCAAATTATCATACTTAAATAGAGGTCAGGAACTGTTTTATGAAATTATTAAGAGAAATGATGATTATTTATTAAAAAAATAAAACATCATAGCATCTTGTACTTAAGGCCAAGTCATAATGCAACTGAAGTCCAGAACAGGTCTATTTCAAAATGTTTGAATTTCAGAAATTTTCGGAAAAATGTTAAAAGTTAGCTTTTTTTTAAAAATATTTCTAATGTAATTTTGAGCCCATTTAGGTATAATTACATATATCGAAAGTTAAGTAAATGAAAATATATATTTTAGGTGAAAGCAGTGGCAAATATTGAACAAGATGAAGAGAAAGCAAAAATTTCTTATAAAAGATATACTCTCAAAGAGTTGTGAATTTAATAACAGGCCACAACAGTGGTGAACTAAATTTGGAGAGTTGAGTTAAAGGAAAATAACTGAGACACCCTGAAGACGCATGGCACGTGGAACTAGAACAATCTAGCCCGGTGGACTAAATAAAGGGTGCAGTTCGTAATTTCAATCACCTGAAGAAGTCCGGAGCGTACAATGACCGAAACGTCGTGAATATGGCAATGAAGATGAGGATAACAGTCCGAATAATGTAAATAATGTAAGTAATCATAATACCTCATCTCAGAGATATAGACGGATATCACTTTTCGCATATAATATACAAAAGTCTATAAAAAATTTTCAAATGTTTACAGCTGTTTTTTTTTGTGGGGGGTATCTAGGTGTATAATTTTGGCAGCAGTTTTTCAAAAATATATTTTTATGCTTTCATTCCAGTTTGAAAAACTAAAACTCTGAAACAGGCATGAAAATATTACTTAAAGATTTTCACATTCACTGAATTGATTATCGTTTCTTGTAACATACCCAGCTATGTACACCAGGGTCTTTTCTATTTCGTCAGAAAGAGATGATTCTAAATCTTCAAGATTTTCAAAAAACTTCTGAATCTTTTTCAAAAAGTTTATATTTGCAAGATGTACGTTGGTAGCCTGAACTAACATCAAAAGTATTAATAGCTGCATTTTGGTTTAAAAGCAAAAATTTCTGTTTGATAAGCAGTTTTTCAATGCTTTGCTGAACATTTATAAAATAGGTGCCATCCGATCCTTGACGAAGTTCGCCAAATTCCTTTAAAACTGAAGGCAATAGAAATGTGCTTATACAGAAGGATACTGAAATTTCCATGGACGGAGCGAGGAAGTCTCAAAGAAAAGGGCAACAGAAAGAAAAACACTTATACTCGGAATCAAGAAAAGATGGATGAATTTCCTTGGATACGTAATAAGGAACAGGGCATGGTAAACTTAACTCTAATGGAACATAATGAGGGACAGAGCAATGCAGCGAGCCACTTACTTGACGCGATTTAGCAAAGGGAGATAAACTGTTAACATTCAGAATCGTATACCATATCAAAACCTGATTTATAAAGATGGCTACACCATACTTTTCCTCTCTTAGTCCAGACTGACTGACAAATACGTTTTAGGTTTTTCACTGAGACAAGTGGAAAGTTGTTGTCTTTCTATGGGTTTTGAAACAATGGAAATTTCATTTAAATCTGAAATTTTACCAAATCTTTTCAGATTCTAGACGATTTTGCTACTCGTTTTAAACCATTATCGTCAAAGATGAGTTCGCCCGATTTTTCTGAGAGCCATAAATTTCGAATATTCTTCAGCAGTGGAACATAATCGAAAAGTAAATAATTGTTATCTGATGCTACCCAGTGTTTTTCAGGGAGTGTTGGATATAATTTAAAAAAAGACCTTTATTTACACGAATGCCATCAAATATTATATCCTTTTCATTAGCTGGTAGATAGATAATCGCCTAAGTAGTTGTTCAAATAAAAAGGTCAATTTTGACATAAATTTTGGACCAGAATTAAGACATACCAACATTATATCAAATATTATCTGAGCAACTAAAGATGAATTATCAACTGACTTACTAAAATGTTGTCTGCCATTATATTTTCATCGTGAAGAATTACTGAAACTTTTTGACTTTCATCAAGTATATTCAACATAGAAGAAAGGATTTTTGAATTGTTGAAACATTCCATTTAATCTTTGTGGGTTGTATTTCAATCCGACCATTTTGGGGGTCATGGCAGAATACTACTGCCTTATGATATCCTTTTTATGATCGAAATCCATAAAATTTAAATAATGGATCACTTCTTAAAAATTTAGCCAAGTATCAATTGCATTTATATGGTTTTTTGGTCAAACTATTAGCATAACACTTTATTAAATAGCCTAGTTTCCTCTGGAAATTCTTTATCTTCCCTGCAAATGAATGACCCTTGTATATCTTTAAAATAATTTTAAATAATAGTATTTTACGTTAATTCTGTTCATCAAATAGCCTAGTTTCCTTTGGAAATTCCTTATTCTATTATTATATAAGAATCCAATGACTTACATGCAAGACAGAACGAGTCTTGACATGAGTGTGCTTGTTTAAATGAAATGTGTTTATATGTATGTGCATTTATGTACGAATACGTGAATGGACACAGGGCCGAATGGTTATAACGTCCTCTTTCCGATCATGAATCGACCCTTCTCCGAATCGTACCAGAGTCGATTTGTCAGGTAGTTGTCATCATGATGCTATCGGTCTGCGGGAGGCGATCCCAGGGTGTGACTCCTTTGAAAAGCTACTGAAAACCATACCACGATTTGACCCAAACCTTGTGAATTAAATTGGGTAGACAGAACTATTTGGGAGTTGTCGATGGTTGAGCTTGCATGAAGTCGCAAGTCATCGTGACCGAGGGTTTCAGCGTACTAGCTTTGTTCAGACTGTTCATCACACCAGATAACATTCTCTCCCCCGCTCAGCATAGTTGCAGTATAAATCACAAGTGGGCTCTGTAAGTGTTGAAAAAATACAAACGTGCCTGAGCAGGCGTCTGCAATAGGGATTGGCTAGCCGCTCTAGCAGACAGGCATACTCGCATACAAACAGCCAGCTATTACATACGGGGCCAAGAGAAACAAACATTTCTTCATGCTATGTTTAAGGCATGAAATCAAAGTCAAGCTAATAGGAGTTGATAGGTTTGTCTATCTCCCTGTTCAATAGTCCGAATAATGTAAAAAGTAATGCCTGTGCACGAAATTTTTAAACTGAAGAAAGACTCTGCATCGATGTCAGTCCCAATCTCCAAGCAAGAACACCGTGTACCCAAAGAAGAAGAAACAATTAACATCATTGGATGTTGTCAAACCGTACGTGTTACATCAAAACTTCCCTTCTCCTAGTTAGATACCTTAACGAAAGCTAAGCAGTCCAACATTCCCAGTGGACTTCCACACGCCTGAACACCAACACAAGTATTTCTACATCTCTACGCCTGTGCAAGATGGACGTCAATCCCATACATCATCGCTGTCTGTCGACTCCTTATATGAGTATGAGCATTGCTGAAAGGTTTGTTTGATCTATGTTTTTGCTTCTCGTGAGATAGCTCTTAAAGCCAGCAAATGACTTGCAATGCTTATTACAGATGTCACAACCTAAGCTCATCTGTACAAAGACAACCTGTTTTGTCTATATTTCTGAGATGAGGTATTATGTACACTATTTACATTATTCGGACTGTTGTCCTCATCTTCGTCGCCATATTTATCACCCTTCAGTATCTGTCTATATTTCTGAGATGAGGTATTATGTGCACTATTTACATTATTCGCACTATTGTCCTCATCTTTGTTGCCATATTTATCACAACGTTTCGGCCGAGGTACGCCCCGGCCTCCCTTCGGGTGGCTGGAATGTCGAACTGAACCCTTTATTTCGCTCGCTGGGGTAAACTCTTCTATTAGGTCGGTGCAAAAATAATGTCGTTTTTTGACGTTCAACTTAACGTCAAAAAACGACATTATTATTGCACCGACCTAATAGTTCCACGTGTCATGTCTAATGGTTGTCAGTTATCACTTATCTCCTGTTAATTCCCCTCTCCAAGTTCTCCACTGCTTTAACCAGGTATTGAACTCACAACTCTTTGGGTCCTGTCACTGGATCTAACCAACGCCTATATCCACTGTGCCATGTGTCCTTAAGGACACATGGCACAGTGGAGAAATTGGAGAGTCCGAATAATGTAAATAATGGCCTGTTTTGTAAAATCTGTTCATGTGGCAAATGAAACCGGAATGGTTTTTGCAGTTTTTTTTTCTGTTACATACAGCATGCTAAGTTATTTCAAGCGTAGTACTGATTGTATTTTGTCAACAGTCTACCATTATGACTATTCTAGCGGCTAACGATGCCTGCATTGGAGAGACATACTCTGCCACATTCATCACATGTAAATTGACAGATTTCTGGATCAATGATTTCCCCTTTTCTGGTTGGACGGCTTGACATTTGCCCAACTTATTGCATGTTCTTCAAAGGTTTATTGCCTCCCTGAATTTTACGCCTCCACTTATTTCGTTCACAAACAGCAATTTTCTACTCTGGATTTTCTATATGGCAGGTTGCAAGATATTTTTTCAAACAGTCCTTGTAGGGCTTCCTTGGTTATGTTGGGGTCGATTGCCATAAAGCAACTTGCCATAAAGCAGTTTTTTACCCACTGGCAAACGTAAAGCTATACCACGATAATGCCCACACAGCTCACGCATACCTTTGCTTTCATATAATGGGATCATGATCACATCTCTCCAGACCTTTACTGCTCGCCCCAGGGATTGAACTCATATTTATTATGTTACCAAATTCACAAACTGGCTAGAATTAATCTGTTAGGCTATTTTACCAGTGTGGATTTGGACTCAGTAGAAACTGAGCAATAACTGAGCAGTACTATATAAGAAATAGTTGAGGTATCTCCAGACATTGGCAAGGGAACGCGAACACTCTATCCCCGTAGATTAAATAAAGGATTCAGTTCGAAATTCACTGTAGGTTGTCCGAATCGACATACATCTGATGAAGGCCGAAACGTTATGATAGCAACAACAAAGGTGAGGATAATAGTACGCATATAAATAATGTAAATAGTGATAACTAGTCATCCCAGAAATTCATACTGAAACCCATTCTCGTGAGTTAAGCCTAATTGCGTATGCTTTGAACCTAAGTTAATAGCCGGTGATCACCGGAGTTCACTTGGTAGCAAAAGACAATAATCAGTTAAGTGTATCTCTTGTTACTGACATCAGAAAGTTTTTCGTTTGATATCGATACGCTCACGTGCTTTTAAAATCTTTCATACCTTTCACATCAATCGTCAACCACTATGACAAAACTGATCTTGTTCAATGTCGAAATACATTCGATCACCCACCGCTGACATCCCGTGGGTTATTGATTAACAAAACCAGAGTTATATTTAGAGTGTTAAAAAAAATGCATGGACGAGGCTTTTGAGTAATCGAGTTTCATCGTTTGAGCCCAAAACGTATTGATTTGGTGTAAATCAATGTATTTCGTCCGGAACTGTTTCGTGCTGAGTCCATAGAAATAAACGTACGAAAGATCAATAATCGATTAAAAAACAAATACGAAGTAATCAAACTATATATTTATGTGTGTGTGTATGCCTACACTTCTATGGGGCCGTACCTGCTAAGTTGCATATATTTACGTATGTAAATGTACAAATAAGGTGTACATCTTTAAAAACTATTAAGTTATACATGCATGAATCTATGTTAAGCGTAAAAAGAAATATATTGCGTTTGTACACACTGATGACGTTGCAGACACATTTTCTATGTATAACGATAGTCCCTTGGTAAATATCCATAATGGGAGCAGAATAAATAAACAATGATTTCGTGTACACCCCCAACACACACACAGACTTACACACCCACACCCACACATATAGAAATATATATATATATATATATATATATATATATATATATATATATATTATATTTTTATTTATATTTTTATTTATTAAATTTTATTTAAATAAAATATTATTGTTTAAATAAAAATATTATATTATAATAATATTATGATCTACGTTGTACCGAGCACTTTTTTTAAAAAGTAAATGCTAAACAACTGTGGATCCTAAACCTGACTGTTACTCTCTTTATTTGTATATATATATATATATATATATATATATATATATATATATATAGAGAGAGAGAGAGATAATATAGTAGATAAGTTGGTTAATAAAACAAAGGCAAACGAAAGGGTATCGATGTGATCAGTACGAAAAACATTTATTGTTAAACACATAAAAGAATGAAGCACTTAATGTTCCAAGTTCGGAATTTTCGGACACTCCTGTGTCCTTCGTCAGCGAATGCGAAAAAAAAACAAAACAGAGAGACGGTTGAAACTCACCAGCAGTAGTTCTTGAGGCTGACGAGAATCCTGTTTGTAGATGGAATTACTAGTAAAAATCCGATCTCTGCTTGGTTCCTCGCTGTGCGAAATATGTTGTGAAATACATGCATACCTAACTACATACATATATATATATATATATATATATATATATATATATATATACATATAAATATAGATAACTAGACTCGTTTATATATATATAATAAGTGTTCAAACTACAAACATTTCGCCACCTGATGAAGACCATGAAATTTGGAATTGTGGTATGTTGAGACACTATATATATATATATATATATATATATATATATATATATATATATATATATGTATATGTGTGTGTGCGCGCGTGCGTGTGTGTGTGCGTGTTTGAAATTTGGTTTATTTATAGGGAAGATAGAATGGTTACTAATGTAGATAATGTTAGCTTAGAAATCAAAACTGCAGGGTGGCTGTCGGTTTCATGCCTTAAGAGAATCTGTGTCAATATTCCGTGTGCGATTCATACGCATCTAGACCAATGGTGGCTTAATGTAGATAGGGACGATAGAAGCATCCCTTCCCAATTCTTTTCTTTGGGGATAAGGCTTTATTTAATATTCATAGTAAAAAAGCAAGTGAAATTAAGATGAAAGAAATACGAGTCAAAAATGAATAATGGTTAAAAATGCTTCATTTAATAAAATTGCAAACAGAATTTGTCAAGTTTGTTTTTTTGTTTTTTTTTTTTCTAGAGATTTAAAGTTTGTCATGATCCAAAAAGAACGCAGACACATTTATCACAACCTTCGAAGCTAATTCATTAGGATTCATATCAGGTGACCGACTTGGCCATAAGGGGTACTTAATTTTTTTGGAGGCCTGTCATTGGGGAATCTTTGTTTACTGTACTGCACAGAGTTTCAGCTTTCATCAAAATATCTTTGTTTATTCCAAATATCCATTAGTAAATAGATATCGATTTTTGTGAATTGATATGACCAATGTTCTCCATGAAACTTCAAAGACCGGTTTTGTATATTTCTCTTACGACTATGACCATTCGTCTATGCATAATATCTGGACGCAAACAATTCAAACAAAATTCTCGAAGAGGCAATCTTCTGGCCGATACAAGTCCGCTGTAAAGATGACACTGGGTCTAAAGTTCCCAGGATCTGTCCAGCATCTCAATAATCCTAGTGGTGTGTTTGCAACAAGAAAAATTAATAATATCTTATCAATAGAAATATTCTAAGAAAAATCCAGAAAAGTAATAACAATGATAACATCTATAATAACTAGTTCCTTTGTCCAAATTCACGTATATATATATATATATATAAGATAAACCTAATGAGCCAGGCAAACCTACCTAGGTTTTACCTAAACGGATCTTCAGGGTAATGTTGGCCGAAAATGAAAATAATGGAACAGAATATATAGCTCATATATATATATATATATATATATATATATATATATATATATATATATATATATATATATATGTGTGTGATAACCCTTTGCCTTTCGGCTTCCTGAAGTCATTATCGGCATCTACCGCTAAACAAAATTAACTGACCAAACTATCTTACTTAGGATCTTAGAATTTTACTTAGAATTTCGTTCACTTTGATAGTGGGCATTCTAACTATAAAGAAAACTGATGAAAAATACTTGAGAAGCTGGTATGAATTTAATGGACTAACTTTAAATAATGATAATGTTGAAAATCTTTTTTCTACAAGTCTTATATGAATGGAGTGTACAAAATACTGAGATAATTTGAGAGCAAATATTCTAGAACATAAATGATCTATAATTATGACAATCCAGTGTGTAAATTGCTCTCGAGTAGTTTGTAACACATTATTTATCATCTCTCTGTCTTTGGGTGGAGTGCGCTCACACTGAGTTGCAATGTGCCTTCAAGTCGAAACAGCTCTGATGAAGATTCACTTGTAAATTTAAAAAAAAAAATTATAATTATATCACAAAAGTTAAAACAAATTAAGAAAGCATGACAAAAACGAATTTTCTTTGAAAAGATCCTAAATAAAGTTCTAAAACTGTCACTATTGCATTGTTATAGCATTGTTGCCTGTCTATATTATCACGTTCAGAGAAAAATATGAAACTGCTATTTACCGACGAGGATTTCAAACCCGCATATTAAATATTTAATGTTACGACGTTGTCTCGAGTACAAATCTCTTGCAAATGGCGGAGTTTATTGCTGTCTCCATGTCTATGAAAAGAAAGCGGTCAGTCGGCTTGATGGCAGTCAAACTCGTGACAAATAGTACTGTAATAAACTTAGTTTAGCATAAATACCAAACATAAAATAAGATGAAAGATTTAAAGGCATGGTAAAATCTGTAATGGTGTCTTCATTAACTCTACGATTTCGTTTCAAGTACATATCTATTCCAAGTGATGGAATTTATCGCTGTTCTAATGTCTCTAAAGAGAAAGCCATTGGTCGGCTTGATTATAGTCGGACGTGGTGTTGAAATAATGTTAAACACGTTAAGACAACGTAAAATAAAAAAAAATGATCGATCACTGACTCAATGAACTTTATGTGTTTGAAATATCACGAAAACTTTAAACAATATCCTGCTTTTACTCATTTTATTAACTGAGTTAAAACAAACCCCGTAAAAATTATTTTACGTTTTTATTGTGGCTTTTTTTTTCAAATCAGATCTGTTACCTGAACAATTCTCTAAAGCAAAATAATAACTATTCGACTTGCTCGGATAAATGCAATTCCTCTGTATGTGCGAGGGTGTGCGGAAAGGTTCTCGGTCGATCTACTTCCCAAAATTTAACCTGTGGTGACCAAGTAAATGGTTAAATAAATATAAAAACAAGTGTTACAGATATATCATATATTAAACAGTAAGTGCAACAGAAGAGTATTACACGACTAGTGTGTGTCAATTGACTCAAGGTTCAATCTAATCGACTGTTCCCCCAAGGCCTTCTCTCCTACTAATCTTATAGTAGGTGGAAGAGTCCAACATAGACTCTTTAGAGGGAGGACACCACAACATAACCAAACGTCAGAATTCTTTTAGAAGTTATTCTTCGCCTCTCGTATACATTAAAAACCTAAAATCGCAGGTTGCTCTGAACTGTTCGACCCTTCATTGCACAAATTTTCTCCGGTCCTAATTTGCTCCAGTCGACAGCTTAAATGCAAACGCGCCGTCAGGATCTTGGCCAAAATCTTTAACACTGTATTTAGCAGAGTTATAGACCTTTAATAGTCTAATTCCCGCCCACCATGTTTGTTCTTTTCCAACAGTGTGATTACACCCCCTGGAGATCCGGTCGAGGAAGGATCCCTGCCGGAACTAGTTGTTGAACACCACTGTCAAAATCGGTACAACCATGTACGACAGTTTCAAGTACAATTAGGAGGGCAAACTATAAAGAACTGGGGACTTGACACTGTTGATCCTCTTCAATTGCCTCGTGACCCTCGCCCTCTGTGATCTCACTCTCACAGCAAACCTCTTCACTCGATGAATGTCAAGGAAAGTCAGCTAAATAGATGCGTAATTCATGCTAACAGAGACCAGGCTCCTTGGTAAATTGCTTCTGGATATGCTGTCTCAACGCCTCGCACATGTTGTTGGTCGACCGCAGGCTGCGTTTATCCGGGGTGTCGACCTGACGAATGAAACGATCAGAACCTACTCCTTACGAAAGTATGTGCCCATATTCACGGTTTCGTTAGAACTTTTAGATAATCTAAGCCTAACTACCTGACCCTGATAACGCTCTCTAGTCGAATACACCAGGTCCTGTCTGGCTAAGCTTATCTCTATCGCGCCAGACTCTCGTTTAATGTCTTCACCTTCTTAGCCTTATCTAATGCGTGCCGTTGGCTATATTCGGTGATGAAAGACCTAATCCCATCCTTAAGATTCTTCCATCACTTATTCTCAACTACCACCCCACTAATTCCTGCTGCACTAATCTAGTCACTTGTAGCCGGAAGTCATCCCTCGTTCAGTAAGGACACATTGAACTTCCATTGTCCAGCCATTCTAAGTCTAGCGTCTAACACAAACGAGTTTGTGAACCAGTGTACGCTGGGAAAATCTGACAGATCTAGATTGACTCTTATCGCTAACATTCTATCCAGGTAGCTGACAAACTGGGTAGACGGCCAATTAAGAGCCCACGTCTACATTTGCCGCCCAGGGTTATCAACCCGGTATCTATCGACGAGACCAAATTCTTCAATCAGATCAACCAGGCTACGATCCCGTAAACTCCCGCTAGATCCCCGCTCTCTGTCTAGCTTGGGGTCCAGAATGGCATTCCAGTCTCCCATTAAAACTAGGTACGCCAGATCCACCAGGAACGGCCGAAAATGACTGAAGAAGGAACAATGCTCCGTCTGATCGCTAGGCGCATAAACTGCAACGAACCACTTTTCCCAGTAATGTCGACTACGATCCCCCACGTCCACCGCACCAAGGATCCGCTTCCCTGTGGGCACCCATCCAAATTCACTAGATAACACAGGGGCATCGACGTTACAAACAAAATGATTCTCCTGAATCGCAGCCACATCGACAGCGAAGGACAGAAGATCACAAAGAAAGCGGGCCGCCTACCTCCATTCTCTCAAGCCCCTTGCATTCAAGCATGTGAACTTGATAGCCATTTTCTAGCCCCTAACCACACTGACCGGAAATATGCGTAACTAGTCCGTCCTTGACACCCGAACGTTAATTTTACAAACCTCTATAAGGAGCCACACTTGATGCATTCTGAGTTTTCGAAGCAGATATAAGGTCCTAAGCATCTCGTCTGCCGTCCGAGTTTCTAATCAATGTGAGGAAATTTTGAATAGAGGCCTCAAAAGGGCCTTCCTCTGAGAGGAAAGGTCCTCTGATGAGCCTGGTGGTTCATTTTGCAGATGGCCTTCTCCTTAGAGAAGCCCTTCTTATTCTGGGATGGGTAGAGAGGGTGGGAGATGGTAGATCCCTAGAAGAAGAAGGTGGTCTTTGCTTTACACACACATGATGTAGGTCTATCTTCAGTTCCTGCTGGCGAAGCGGGGACAGAATGGGTTTTGGCTTGTTTCATGGCCTTCTCTGCCCTGCTTCGACCAAACATTTTTTCTTTTTTCTATATTATCCCGTCTTCTTCCTCATCTTCTTACCTCCCTCACTCCTCGCTTTTTAGTGAGGAAGACCTAGGTGGAACCATTTCCACCACCACCACCACCACTGCCAAGGGCAGTAGAGACAGCTTCTGCTGCAGTTCTTGTTGATCTTGATACAGTTTCTGCTGCTGCTGTTGCTGAATCTTCTGCGACGACCCGTGCTGCTTCTGTAGCCTCTTCTGCTGCTTCTATTGCTGCTGCACCTTTATCCGGAATATCCTGCTGAGGAAAAGGAGGAGACATTGCAGGATTTGACCCCCCTCCTTACCACCTCCTCTTATTCATCAGAACCATTGGGTTCTGCCATTTCCAACACTACCGTTTGTGTGTTGCTAGTTTGGCCTGTGGCCTCAGATTCTGTCCGGCAAACGCCTTAGACACGTGCCCAATGACAGTACAAGACCAGCAGTAGGATTTTTCGTCCTTCAATGAGGACAAGTATGTTTTTCCCGGCAGATCATTGTGACGTGGATGTTCAGAAAGCTCTTGATGGCCACTGTCACCTGCAGCACAAAGTGTCCAGTGACAGTACCCGCCTTGCTGATGACATCTCTGACGGGTCCATCCCGTGAGAAGAGCAGTCCCAGATGGTCCTCGAAAATGTCTATGAGCACCCGTGTAACGTGATCCTGGTCTTGCAAGTGCCCATATACACGATTTGCATCCTTAGGGTGGTGAGGACGCGCCCCGTCTGCTCCTTCGCCACTTCCTCTCTTGTCAGTAAGATGCCCCACATAGCATTGAACCTTTTGCTAAAACTTTGGCCTAGATACTGATACCTTTCAATTTTTGTATCTTGACGTCCATGGTCAGCCGGGATATGGTCCTCGTAGCCACCGCGTTTAGTGCCTCTAGAACTATTAGGAGCTCATTACCGGCGATATATTTTCGGTAATGTTCCTTCATGTCAGAAAAATGCTGGGAATCTTTATTTTAGGGCCTCTCAAAGACTCAAGCCGATGAGTTAAGAGAAACAGGTTTTTCCTGTTGCTCTAACTATTGATGTGCCTCCGCCATTTTGGCCGAAGCCACCACACAGCACAAACAAAAAACAAAAATTTCGCAAAAACAAACAGTTCAAAATAAAATGTGACCAACTTGTCAAATGCAAGAACACGAAGAGGACAAAATGTGCAACAAAAAATAACACCACTTGCTTTTAAAATAGACTAAAATGAGACGAAAATTTTTCATTTGCAAGGAATTGCTCAAAAACGTGCCTCTCCCCATAAACACGCAGATGCATGCTGGGATTTTTTTTTCTTGCCAGTGAAATAAGCCATTTCTAGGTTTTATCCGACTCAGTTCCGGTCTTTCTTGTCTTGAAGCCAGAACACTGCGAACGCTTGTTTTTATCCCCTTTTGTGTGTTTCTTAGTCTGTGAACTTTTTGCCATATTACTGTTGCTTTGCCTTATGACCGTTGCTTTGCTTTGCGTATATTGTTTGCTTATTTAGTATTATCTTTGATCTGTTTTTTTCTTTCTCTTGTTAATGTTTATTGCAAATTTTATCAGTTCTGTTTGTTGGACATTTCTGCCAGTTACATTTCACCATAGCCAATTGCTCTACAGGTTATGAGCCCAGAAACAGACTGTTTCAACGGTGATGTATCAAAATATGAACTATGTGATGTCAAGTTTTTGTGATACATGAGAACCCAAAAAATATACGAAACGATTTTGGCACCATTTGATTGTCCCAATGACTGTAAAACAATCACGATGTCACGATAAACACTCAATTGTGGAACAAGCTGAGAAAAGACTCATCCACCTTGAGAAAGAGAGCTATTTATGGTGCCATGACGCATCTCATTGTGCACAAGTGGGATAGTCCATTGCTTGGGCTGTGATTGGCTGCTGGTACATGAGTGGAGGTATTTCTGTATAAATACCAGCTTGATTCCACTCAGTGTATTGAGTTACAACCTACTTTATTTTTGTCTGCCAGCTGGACGCTAGCTGGGACCCTTACGCCGGTAAGTGCTGTTATTCTATTGTTATTCTACAATGACGAAGAGTACTGCGAAAAGAATGAAAATGCGTTTGCTGAATTAATCCAATTTCTCGATGATTGAAGTCTGTTTCTTATTATGAGAGAAGCCCCTGACAATGGCAAAAAAGCACAATAAATCTTGAGGGAACACGACTATTGAAAAGGAATGCCGAAAATAATCTCTTTGCATAGTGAATTAACCATGCTGCCTGCAAGTAACGAAAATATTACCGATTTTATTATTAGAGCTAAAAAATACTGCAACTTTATTAAAAACATCAGAAATAATTAGCGACAGCTTGCTAAAAGTCATGATACTAAAAGGCCCGAATTTAAACCGTTTACAACTATTATTACTCAACAAGCCTTTTGCCAAACTAAACTAGGAGTAGTAAGCGCCAATAATTTAATTGTTAATCAAAGGGTATCACCTGATTTTGCTTTTTATTTCCGTGTGTTTTATTGTTGTTGCTATTTTATATGGTGTTAATTCGTTGCTATTTTATATGATGTTCATCCGTTGCTATTTTATATGATGTTCGCCCGTTTCTGTATTATATGATGTTCATCCGTTGCTATTTTATATGATGTTAATTCGTTGCTGTATCATATGATGTTAATTCGTTGCTATTTTATATGATGTTCATCCGTTGCTGTATTATATGATGTTAATTCGTTGCTATTTTATATGATGTTCATCCGTTGCTGTATTATATGATGTTCATCCGTTGTTGTATTATACGATGTTAATTCGTTGTTGCTTTATATCATGTTAATTCGGTGTTTCTGTATTCCTTTTCCACGCAAATCTATTTTGACTTTCAGCTTTGACATGTTTTACTTTGTTTTTGTTTTGTTTTGTTTTTGTGTTTATTTATTATTTTTGTGGCAATTGTTACTGTTTTGTTCTTGTTTGTTGTGCTTGTCATAGAATGCGACCTTGTGTTGCAGGACTTCTGTCCCATTATATCTCGCTTGTGCTCAGTGTGCCGCGCCCCCTAATCAACCGAGTGCCCTGTGTCTGAGAACGAAACCAATGGAAAAATTCATGAGAGGTAAATTATATATTGTTACAAATAAGAATGAAATGGAGGAAAAACGTTTTGTATGTGTGTTTGCTTGTCGGTATCTTAAATTTTTGTTTCATTACACAATTTTATCGCACTTGTCAAAAAAGGACGTACAAATATCACAGTTTCAAATGGTAAGTAATATTAACTAATTCGTTTTAATACGCTCTAAACAGTTATTGATAAATCTATCTATATATGTTTTTATCAAAGCCCTAAATATAAAAATCCTAACGAATGTTTTCATTCCAATAGCGTCTAACTGGAAATTAAAAATCAACAAAGGTTTATCAAGGAAATCATTTCCGGTTTAAGAATACGATATCCATAAAACAAACTAATTGTTTTTCAGCCAATGAATAAAATTCCAGGAGAAAATACATAAGTATTTACTAAGTTTAGCTTGTCTGGCACAAGGCAGAAGGAGAATGATATCTAATAAAAATTGAACTCATTATAATAGTCAAAATTTACGAGACTACTTTAGTTGATCGGTAAGTCGTTCTAGCTGATATATATCGAACTTAACCAATTTGCTATTTATATATCCAAAATCATTTTCGTCATTCAACAAAGCCTGGGATCTGTTCTTCATTTTTATATGAAAATTAGTCATGTTCTCTTTGGTTTTTTTTTTTTTTTTTAAGCATTTTACTCCAAGCAGTGCGGGAGTGCCACTAGCACGCAGAGAGTGAGAGCAAGAGTAAAGAGGGGATTTTGAGGAAAGGATATAGAGAAGGACGACAATCAGGATGAAGGCAACAGAAGATGTTGATTGACATTAAATTTGAATATTTGAAGATTATAGCTTAGGGAAGCAAGTAAGAGGAAGGGAGTTCCACTGTCGGGAAGTGCGAGAGAAGAAGCTGTTGGAGTAGAAGAGGCGGTTACATTTAACTGTTTCGACAGTGAAAGCTTAAATTCATGTTGTTGGGGAACCAGTCTTTTAACTTTTTTCTTAACATTTTGCTTTTCGTAATTTTGAAGTCAAATTTTACAGTCAATTCTGCAAGTTATACTTCTATGATCGCCAACTATATTAACTCTGTTTATGATGGATACACATTTAACAGTACTGTCTTTGTCAGTACTTATGAAATAAATTCTATTTTCTTTTCTTTTTTTTTTCTTTTTTTTTTAATTTAGGTTTTTCCAAGTCCATTATCACCCTCTCTGCTTTTGAAAAATGAATTCATAATTGTCATTTTGTCTTTCTGAGAAGATAACTAACATTCCATCTCTCTCTCATTTGTCTTCTCTATTCCACATTTTTCCTACGCTGGAGTTTTCCTTTTATCGTCCCTACTTTTAAATTGAAGTCGTTCATAAAAATGGTGTCAATTTCATTTTGAAAATGGTTTCGACTTTTTAGATTGTGTCTTTTGCATGACCCATTTGTTATCCAGGATATTCTGGCTTATAAAGTGTCAAATCTTTTTACTTTGTCCGCGATATTCTCTAAAGACTAAACGCCTCTCACTATTCTATCATTATTACTAAGACAGATGCTCAGACGAGTTACATTCCTTAGACTCACCAGCTCAGGTCTTTACAGATAAGACCCTCCATGCCATATCCACGATAGCAAATCATTTCCATTACTTTGTGTTCCTTTGATAAGGAGCAAGTTCCACTGGGAGGACATCCTTCTCAGAACTGTTACCGTATTGAACATACTCCTGAGAGGATACTTGCCTGATATCTATAATCCTCTTCAGAGTCAACCGATATCTATCCTATGTCCGCATAATATGCACTTCTTACTTCCTTCTTCCACCTTCATTACAACAATCTCACGCAGTGAACCTCTACCTTGAGTGATCCTTGGGCCTTTTATTGCGTGAACTAACAGTAAAAAATATCCGACACTTATGACAAAGTAAATGCCGTAATCCTGAGTGCATGACGCAGGATCTTTACTTCAAAATTGTGTCCAAATGTCTGCTGTGTCATATTCTTTAGTTTAGATCTCATTCCATTTTTGCCAAGAATCAAAACAGATAAAATCGCAGCGAACAGTTTTGAGTTCTTCTGTAGTTTGTTGCATCTACTCCTATCGCATCTATTCCTCCCTAGCTATTTTGATGATGACCAAACCAAGAGTCCTCCACAGGAGCTAGTTTAAATGCCGCCCAATCGGGCGGCATTTAAGCTAGTATAATATGGCTAGTATAATATATTGATATATATTTTAACCTCGCATAATATGGTAACCCTGAATCTGAGCTCAACGAAAAAATCGTTCCCTGTGCCTAACTTTTCTAGGGCTTTTGAATGAGGTATGAATGAAAATCGAACCAGTAGGAGCGGAGGAGTTTGGACACACACACGCACAAGCACACATACATACACTGTACTTTATATATAAGATTTGATTTAATATTTTTGTATCCTACATTGTTTCAACCCCAGTTTTGTAAGAATAGGTTATAGGTTGAAGAGGCCTGGTCGTATATTAACCGCATGGGATTCGTAGGTCATGGCATTTTCAATCGTCTGTGTGAATTATCTTCATGTTTTTTTTTTCTTATTAAAAATGATAGAGCCAAAGTAAAAAATTCCAGCGTTTCTATGACTAAAGTGAATTACGTTTTGCCTAGCTAATGTAGATTTGGTTGAAACGAAAAGCGTTTTTCTGTCTGATGGCATTGTTAAATCAGCGAAAAAATGTTTTACCAATTGTCTTGTATATTTAATACTCCGTCAGCTTCTCATCCCAACTGAAAACATATGGGGGGGCATGCACGTGTACGCGTTCTCGTGCGTACATGTGTGTGCAATGACTCAAAATCTACCAGGAAAAGTAAATTTTATTACAAGTATATATCATTAAAGTTCCTGTCAGAAGAGCATTATTTTCGAAAACGCCATAAAATGAACCCTAAAAAGAATTCTTTCAAACATAAGTCAATAAATCTTGTAACCAGTATGGTGTGACTTCCTTCTTTGTCATATTCAATAGTTAGTAACATCACAAGGTTTTTGGTTTTTTTTTTTAGTTTCAAATGCCACAACAGATTACAAAAAGAAAAAATGAAACATTTGAAACATTCTGTAATACGACCGAACTTTCTGGAAAACTGCAGTAATATTCAAAATGTAATAATTAGAATAACTAGCAACATCTAGAAAAATATCCACACACACAAACGAATCCACACACGCGCACGCACACATAGACACACACACACACACACACGCACGCACACGCACACATGGACATCATAAAAAAAAGCAGCTAAAAATAATAAAGTAAAATCAGATTAAAAATTTACGAATATCGTAGAAAACTGATCACGAGCTATAAAAAGAGAATTTTGACATAGACAGTGAAGTGAGAACGATCTATACCTGTAGATTAAATAAAGGGTTCTGTTCGAAATACCCTGAACGACTCTACAGAAACCTAAGCGAGACATAAGGGCACAATGGCTCAAAGTTTTGTGATAATATAAACAAGCAAAGGTCGGCCTTGTGCCACATCTAAGCTACGCTTGGAAAATCACTATAAACAAGCAAAGGAACATTAGTTTAGGGACTATATATGATCTAAATAGAGAACAAGGTCAATACACATTATCTAACGCAAATAAAAAAGCAGTCATCTAACAAATAAAAAGGGTTATAAAGCTGATCAAATGGAAAATCTATCTGGTTTTAGTCGATCGGTATCATGTATTTATTTTGAGAGTATCAAACAGCAAAAAAAAACAATATGGCGCACGTTGATGCATTGATTATATATAATAGTTCACACTAGATCTTCCGAATTCGGTGTTAAATAAAATCGTCCACGAGAAAGTGGGATATTACAAAGTGTTATTTTGTTGGCTTTCAAAACCACTGAGTGAAAAACACAAACTTAATCTCATGGACATTTCTTTTCGGGTTTTAAAACGATATAGAAGACCTGGTTGGGAATTTCTGGAGTATATTATCACGTGTGATGAGACTCGTGTGCCTTTAAACATTGTCAACAGTCAGAGAATAAACTGATGAGAAGCAAAAGTTTCGCTGCACGTTGACTTCCTACTGCTTAGGTAGCTAACGCACTAAAATATTATGCAGCAATGAGGGAAGCTTTTAGTCGAAAGACCTTTGCGTAACGATGACATCCAGCTGAACAACAGCGCCGACGTGTGATACTATGAATGGGGAGACTATGCATAAGGAGATGTTGCGTCCTTTCATCTCGAACTTAAGTGTTTCGTGTCTTTTATAGCCATCAGATGAAATCTTTGTAGACGGGTATTTCAAGTGGCATCCACTTAACCAAAGAGAAACAAAACAATAAATAAATTATTGAAAACATTGAGATCAAGTGACAACAAACCGGAAATTAATGGTTTCCGATTGCTGGTCTATATGAACAATGATAGTCCATCTTTGGCTGGGACAGACTGTTCTTCGGGTGTTGAGATAGAGTGTTGATAGGAGGAAGAGTAGAAGGGAAGAAGTGATCTGTTAGTCTGGCATTGCAGAAGTTTTCCCCGGTGTCACCTACCTATCCGCCAGACTGAGCAAGTGAAGCCCAGAATAAACACCTATAATGGGAAATAAGGCGTTTGTTTTTATCTTTTGTTTCCTTGTGAGCTTTCAACGGACCCTTCCCGGTTTGGTGTGCATCCGACGCAAACGAGAACGGAGGCGCAACGTAGGATGGGGGCATCATTCGATGAAAAGCTGGATGAGGATCACATTGTATGCTTACAGATGCATACACGGCTAACCTAACAAAAGAAGACCACGATATTGCTGAGTTTTAGCATATCCACCGCATAGTCTTGACTTTATTTGAATCACTCAAACAACATTTATTCAGGAAATGATTTAACACATACGACGCTGTTGTTGCAGAGGTGCAAGGGTGGCTCCAGTTGTTTGACTTTGCGTTCTTCGTGGAAATTATTTATGCGTCCTTACATTATGACTCCGTGAAAAGGGTTTGTTAATGACTTAATGAAGATCCTGACTTTCTACAATACTTCAATCAAAAGGTTAGATAGGAAGCCCCCATCAATATTGGAAAAATGATAGCCGTTACTAGGCTTGAACCTATTTTCCTGAAAAAAATATTATAAGAGAAAGATTTTATAAATTCCAATCAAAAGTAGCATTGGCTACTCGGTCAATGAATGCTAAACGTTTCCTTATAAGGAAACAGCTAATATTACCATTCCTGTTTCGATAACAAACACCCTCTTTTTTATTGCCCTTTTCTTTTCTTACAAGAAAATTACGCGACCTCCCATGAGAAGAATTTCTGAATATCCTCAAATTCTCAGTCTTTGGGTTGTTTTTTTTGTTTGTTTGTTTGTTTCTCTCCTCCCTTCTTTGTATAAAATACGATTGTGTGTGTGTGTGTGTGTGTGTGTGCGCGCGCTTGCGCCCACTTTATTTTCTACACCGAGCCCATCTATTTTGTTCTCACGCATACAAGCTGTCATAAATACGCCATTTTTTTCTCCCAGTTTATGTGTCTCGTTGTGTCAGTTTCGAAACTGTGCCAACGCCTACTTAGTTGACTTTTACGGTTACTGAATTTCAAATCCCCAAGCACGTTTTATTTATTATTAATCATCATCATCATCATCCGTTTCACTTTTGTAATTGTAAGAGGGGGGAATCCGAATGCAGAAGCCACACCAAATCTCCTCCACAACGGTCTATCAACGGCAGCCATCAGCAAATCTGGTACAGTCATACCTGTCCATTGTTTGACATTGTCCAATCAGTTTTTTTTTTGGGGGGGGGGTGAGTTGGCGTCCTCTCCTAAGTCCATTTTCAACGGTGCCTTGCATGATGATCTTTCACAGGCTGTCGTGTCTTACAATGTGTCCAAACTACGCCATTTTTCTCCATTTCACAGTGGCAAGAAGAGGTTCCTGGTGGCCCACAAAACTTTCAACTCTTTTTCGCAAAAGGGTTGAAAAAATTATTTATTAATAAGGGCTGCCAAACGAATACTAACTAAACGTAAGTTGGCACAAGACAAATTCAAAGAAGATTTGGACTGTAAGAAAGGTTGGCCTGCCTTGAAATTCATCCTTCCAAGTCTCAAGGAGCGTTAGTCTATAGAATAGGCTCCCACGTAGATGCTTCTTCACTGAACACTACAATCTTAAACTCTTCAATTCTAAGGTCAATCGTTATCTAATTCTCATATCTTCATAATCTTCACTTCCTACTTCTTCCTCTTGCGTTCATATCACATTCACCTTATTCAGTAAGCCTCTATCACGAGTGGCTCTTGGACCTTGTAATGAGTGAACGTTAAAAAGAAATCTCTTCAAATAGAGCTCGAATACAACCCTAGTGCTAGTGACAATCACGCAAGTATACGCGGGTGAGCGGAAAATTTCTCGGATCGCCACGCACTTCCCAGAATCTAACCAAATGTCTTTGAAGGTCTTCTTAGTTGAGCCGAGAACTTATCAGCCCTCCTTCATATCTTCCACGCAAGCAAACCTCATTGATACCACCGAGTAAAAACCAAAATAAGAATAAATTTGGTTGAGCCAGTCTGACATAGAAGATTTTGCTCGCTTTCGTGGAAGAACAGAAAAATCCACTCTCTTCCATAAGCTTGAATACGAAGTTCTTACATTCTAGATTATAATTCTTTCATTCCGGATTATAATTCTGACATTCTGGATTTTAATTCTTCTATTCTTACTGCTTTGTTTTTGTTTTTTGTTGTCGTTTTTTTTTTTTTTTTGTTGTTTGTTTGTTTGTTTGTTTTCGTTATTTTTCATGTTCCCCTTTAAACTTTTTCCATGCATTACCTTTTAACAGAAATCGTTTGATAAAGAACGCCCCAAAGAACTGTTGAAACTGCTAGCGAATCTTGACGTATTTGGGAAGGATATTAGAATAATCTAGAAACAATACCCGGGGAAAAACTGCCTACGTACGGATAGAAAATGAATTCTGTAAATATGCAAAAATAGAAAGGGTGTGCGGCAAGTCTTCTCGCCAGACTTATTCAGCCGATACAGTGTGACGATTCTAAGAGAATTAGAATTTCTACCAGGATTAGTTATTGGCGGTCACAATCTTAACAATAAAAGATATGCAGATGACATAATGTTGATAGCAGACACAGAAAGGAAACTACAAAAACTTTTAGAGATCGTAGAGAAGGAAAGTGAGAAGAAAGGATTAAACATCAGTTGCAAGAACACAGAAAGAATGTTTGTCAGAATGAGGAAAGCCCAACATAGAAAGAAAGAAAAGAGTACTAAACTGTTATGTTATATCAGTCTTCCTATATATCAGTGAATGCTGGACATTTTCCTCATAGATGAAAAAAAAAGACTTAAAGCAATAAAAATGCGGTTCTACAGAAAGATACTGAGAATACAATGGACTTAACGTGTGAGCAACGAGGAAGTTTTAGAGAAAAGGGAAACAAAAAGGACACGTGTACTTAACATCAGAAAGAGACAGTTGAAATTTATATGGCATATAATGAGGAAAAGCGGCTTGGAAAATACGGGAGAGATTGAAGGAAAGAGGAAAGTGAAAAATAACACAAAACCTACCTGGCGAGCTTGTGTAAATGAATGGCTGAATAGAGTTTAGGAGAGATAACAAAAGATAAAAATTTATTAAGAGCTACAAAGGACAGAAAATTATGGAGAGCTATGATCGCTAATGTCCTGAAGGGACACGGTACATAGAAGAAGAAGAAAAAGAAGAAGAAGAAGTCTGTCGGAAAAGTATTCATCTATTTGATATTAACGAAAACATAGCCTAATCAAGGAGGCGTCGCCTTAGTCCTCTTCAAAATACTCTCCTTGGAACATCAAGTATATTTTCCAACGTTCCTTGTACTTTTCAAAACAATTTACAATGTTATGTTTCGTTATGGGATCTTACCCATAATAATAATAATGGACTATTCCATACTTAATAAATACTGCGCCTCAGGAGTAGTTCAAGTCGAGCCAGTCGTTCACTTCTGAACCGACTGTTCGGTTGAACTCTCTGCCTTCGAGGCTACGCCGAGGGGGCGGAGTCTCGTTCGGGGAGGTAAACCGGCCGTGAGCCCGTTTATACGGGTTCAATGGGCATATTTTGGGGCCGAGCCCACGGTCTCGGAGAACCCACAATAAATAACCGACCTTGTGTCACATG
This sequence comes from Acanthosepion pharaonis, assembly GCA_903632075.3. Lineage (NCBI taxonomy): Eukaryota > Metazoa > Mollusca > Cephalopoda > Sepiida > Sepiidae > Acanthosepion > Acanthosepion pharaonis. Next base: position 752,985 of record CAHIKZ030000340.1, read on the forward strand.
ATGCCCCAGTGGGGGGGGGCTGAATATCGAGTCAGTCGTTCAAGTCGTGTCAGTAGTTCCAGTCGAGTCAAGAGTCGAGTCAGAGGCAGTCCGAAACAGAGTCGCGTTCAGACAATTACTGCAAGACATTGGAATAGTGATACTGGTCGAGACTATATTGTTCTCTCTACTAAACCTGATTGTTCGTACTAACACTTCTCTGTATATATTCCTTTTTGTAATATATCTGTGTTATTCCATATCTGTGTTCAAGTTCTTCTTTATTGGTTCTACCTTGGACTATCACCGTGGTACAAGGAACCGGACCATAACATGTTTCCAGATTGCAATAAGCTATTTTGTCGCGCTCTCTTTAATCTTGTTCGCGGTCTAAAATCTCATCCCCTTCAGCGGTAATTTCCATTCTCCTCATAAAACTTTCCTCGAATGAGCATTATGTTTACTACTTAGATTAATTTTAATGTGTTTCAGCTATATTCCAAGTGACATAGTACAATTTGCAATCGCAACCTACAAAAAGTTGCGGTGTCTCACTTTTAGAGACGGTATGCCTAATCACGAACTGTAAGAAGACAGAATGTACGGTTGTTAGTGTGAGGATGCGAGTTACAAATTGCAGACGTCAGGAATCAAAAGTACGGAAATTTAACTTTCTGAGAAACTGACGATGGAAAATGTGAAACAAAATTCCAGAGTCGTATTAGAATAGCGAAATATGCCTTTCAAAAGCCTATTGAAGTATTAAGAAACAGGAAAAAAGAAACTGTTATAGTGGAACACACCTATTCTATAGTTAATAGACTCTCCCACCTATAATAAGTAGGGTAGTAAGATTAATGAGTGAGTTCCAGTCAGTCGATGTCGGACGACAGTAAGTCGATCCCATATCGTCGCCAAATTATGTTACTGGAGTGATACCTATTATATGGAGTTCTTGTATTTTACTAGGTCGAACCTATTTTAGGTCCGACGCCAAAACGTTAGAACTTGATATAATAGGTATGACACAGTAATCTAGTTGTGGTCGCTGATACTTTTAGTATCCGACTAACGGTCGTCCGACATCGACTGACTCACCAACTCACTCATTACTCTTACTACTCCTACTTATTATAGGTGGGAGAGTCTATTAACTATAGAATAGGTGTGTTCCACTATAACAGAAACAAAGAAACAAAGAAAACGGCACTGAATTGCTCTGAATCTGACACTTATAGGACATATTGAAGGCAAGATTTGCAGATGGAGACAGCCAGTAATCTTCTATCTAACAAGCTTGTGCAAACGGATGGCTGGAAGAAGAAAGGAATATACTAATTAGAACTACGAAGGTTAGGAAGTTGTGGATGGCCACTGCTGAAGGGATACGACGCCTAATAGAAGAAGAAGAAGAAGAAGAAGAAGAATCTTGCCTCTGACTGTGACGTTCCTCTGCAACGCAGAAAGCGATACAAAACAAATAGTCTGACACGGCGGTTTTAGTTTTGGAGGGAAAGTCAGAAACCTCACGGTGTCACGGTGTCAAATCTTGACCGTAACAGACTGAGTGATTTAGATGATGCGATGTTTTACTAAAAGCACGAGATATAATTCGCCACAGAGTACACATGCTCACTCGCTGTCGTCTAACTACCAACGGAACAACATCACAAGAAAAGTGTCTATTTAAGCAGGCGCAGTAAGCGCCTACGTGCTGTTTTCAGAGTTGCATCAAGGCTGCTGAACCGATTTTAGAAATATTTAAAATTATCTGGATAATTTCTGAACAAATGTCATGCATCTAATTATCTGATTATGAACGCATTTTAATCCCCCATCTTGTCGCAATAACTATCGTTCTGTGTCTGTGTGTGTGTTTGTAAGAGCGAGTGTGTGTGTTTGTAAGCATGTGTATGTCTGTGTGTTTGTAAGCGTGTGTAAATGTGTGTGTGTGCGTGTAGTTGTGTGTGCAAGTATGTGTGCGAGTGGTTACGTGTATGTGTGTATGTGCACGTGTCTGTGCGAGTGTGTGTATGCCTGTGTGTGAGCTAGTATGTGTTTGCGAGTGTACGCATTTGTGTGTATATCAGTGTGTGTGTGTATGTGTGTGTGTGTGCGTGAATGTGTGTCTGTGTGTGAGTGTGTGCGAGTGTGTGCGTGAATGTGTGTCTGTGTGTGAGTGTGTGTCTGTGTGTGTGCGCGAGTATGTATGTCTGTGCATGCGCATATGTCTGTCACTGTTGTTTGTTCTCTATATTCTGTAGGTTAAGCATAGAGAGAAAAGCTAACAACATTATATTCACGTGCACCTAGCTTTATGTTGAAACCATCTGTAAATATTTCCGCTGGAGACCGAAAAGAAACAAAGACCCTATTTCACAAAATAGACTCCTGTCAGGATAAATAACTCAATGATTTCCACATTTTAATTACTCCCATCTACTTAATAAAAGGGGAATCTTATTTTGCGTGACTAACATATTTTGACCCCATCCGACCTCATTAAAACCATCCCGATTGTTAATTTCTCAGAAACCTTTTTAACGATTTTACTGACCAAATTTTTATTAAAACCTCCCCGTTTATTACATTTTGAGAAAAACAAACCCGACCCCCAACACAATTATTAAGATACTCCCTTTATATTAGGCCCCTGAGAGTCAGTCAGTCAGTTATATGTCATGCGTGATACACGCTTAGGCGATCATGTATCTTTCGATAGATGACTGACGAGGCAGATTTTTTCCCGCAGTAGGTTTCCATTTCTTTCTGCGGTAGATCAGTTGCCATCCAAGATTATAGAACCCACTCTGCCCTGCTATTTACCCATAGCTGATTCATACCTTTCCCAAGGGTATTAGGTGAATGGATTCGACTGGAATTCGAACTCGGCTCTCCGATTCCTCAATCCGAGCCGCTATCCATTACTCCACTTCATCTGAGAGTAACAAATGAAAAAACAGTATCAGATCCCAATGAATTTGTGTATTTTATTGATACGTTTAACTTGTCTAGCCTTTTTTTTTCTTTTTTCTATCACATTGATCTATCTAAACATTAAATTGCGTTTATATTGAGAAAACATTTGACACTGAAATATAATAGCTAAATAAATATAACATCTTTTTATTTGTTTTGTGAAGCTCTACAACAAAGCTTTTGAAAATGAATGGAGTCAAAAATTATCCCACAGATTTTTATGACAATCAATTTCTTTTCTTTTTATTTTTCTGCTATTTAACTCAATGTTCACACTTATGGGAACATTGAAAAAAGAGAATAACTCAAGATCTCATTCTGTACTGCAAGAGTTTGTCTTGTAGTAACAGTACTCTCGTGACTACCGAGACTACTGACACTACGAGTTGATATGTCGTGTGCTCGGTCTCACTTTCACTGCTGACCTGAGATGGAACAAATACATTGAGTCAATATCTTCGTCCACCGCAAGGAAAGTTGGCTCCCTGTGCCGTGCCAGGAAATTTTTCTCCCCGGCATCGATCCTCCAGATCTACAAATCAACAATTCGCCCTTGCATGGAGTATTGCTGCCATATATGGTCTGGAGCACCTTCTGTTTGCCTCGGGGTTCTTGATAAGATCCAGAGGCGGATATGCAATATAATTGGCCCTTGTCTGGCATCTCGTCTACAGTCAGTTTCTCACAGACGCGCCGTCGCCTCTCCCTGTCTTTTTTACAAATACTTTCATGGCAATTGCTCCGAGAAGCTGCATTCGCTGGTTCCCAAATTTCATGAATACAAGCGCCCTACGAGGCTGGCATCCCGCTCTCACCCTTTCACTGTCGAAATTACTAAATGTATCTGTCTCTTCTACTCCAATAGCTTCATGTCTCGAACCTCTCGCCTGTGGAACTCCCTTCCCTATTCCAGTTTTCCCTGTAATCTCTAACTATTCAAATGTAATGTCAATCATTTAGTAAGTTCATTATTCAACATTTCTATGCAAGCCTCGTTGTTATTGCTGTTGTTTTATTTCCTTTTAAACACAACGTTTTCAGCCGACGTGTTTTTTGCATCAGATAATTTACAGGAATTCGTTACAAAGAAGTTAATTCGGACAATTAATATGGATCTTATTTCAGAAATTTGAATCCGTTTTCTGTGACACTGTAACTTACTAATTTATGTTACCATATTTATTAAAACGTTTCTGGTCGTTCTATCGCTTTCATATCATTTTGCAGGAGTTCTGTACGGATAAGTAGCTTCTAATCAAATAAAAAATCTTATTTAATTTTATGTCCAAAAATTCCAGTAAAATTTTATTCCTCAAAAAAACAGGAATAGCCTTCAATAAATGAACAGAGCAATCTTCTTTTTTTTAATAATTTCACCCCAAGCAAGGTGATAATGCTACTGTGACACATGGGGGTACTAAAAGTGAAAAAGGAGAAGACTTTAGTGAGGAGTAGTGAGGAAAAGAACAATAAAAGTTCAGGAAGACGGAAGATGGCGCTTGACGTTGCATTTAAACTTTTCCTCAAAAAAAACCTGAAAATTTAATTTAGATAATACATTTTAACCGGACATTAATTCTTTTTACAATTATTTGTTTCGGGTTTTTGTTCAAAATTGTTTAGGTTCCTGCCCAAAAAAGCGATACCTAAATTTTTAAAATGCATTTTAAAAAATGAAAGATGTTCTTGAAGCTTTAATTTTTGTTTTAATTCTAAGTTAATAAATTAAATTTAATATTCCGAATAATTTATATTATTGAGACGTTTATACACACATAAAAAAAATTCAAAATTATTTTTAAAATACTGAGCGTCTCTGAAATGTAGTAAGCTTTTACATATGTGATTAGTAAATACTGTTTTAATATAACAATATTACTGGGCCGCTACAAATTAATACAGAATTTTAAATGTTTATAAATTACTCTAATAACAGACCGGAAAGTTTAATTAAAATCCGACAGTTATCTGATTTTTGCAAGAATTTCCAAATCAATTTTTTTCACTGCAACAAAAAAAAATGTATAAATTTCCCGTACAAATTTATGGACGCAAGAAAAATAAGATTCATAGCAAAAATTCTAAAGAAGGATGTAAAAAATTGTTTTTCATCTAAAATATTTTTTTGTATTTTAGATTCATTTAAAATATTTTTTTGATATTTTAGATGAAAAATAATTTTTTACATCAATAATTTTTGCATAAAGAAAATACTTTAGTCTTCCTTCTTAATAGATTTTGACAATAAAATTTTGTTTTTATTGTTTTTCCTAATTTTTACCGAGATTTATTCAATATAATGATAATATATATAATAAGAGATAATATATTCTAATACACCCTTGTGCAAATTAATTGAAACAAGCGCTTTAGTTTCCTTTCTTTTACCATACGGTCAATTTTACACCCACTGGAGTAACAGGGTGTAATCGATTTCTATTTTTTCCTCAGATTAGGTCATTTGCAGTGGTGTGCAGTAATATAAATCTATTTTCGGGGTGTATGATGAAATTTTTTTGGCCTTGAAAAATATTTCATCACGCTCAGACACTATTGTCTCGACTGTCGATTAGTTGTCTGATGGTCATTGTCTGCGATGGACGTTACTCCAAGGAAGCGTACGAAAATTGTAACCCCTGTACGAACGCACTGGCAAGTCTTACCAATGAGCAAATCAAAGTACTTTAGACTGGCCCGGAATCTCTCCTGATTTAAATCCAATCTAGAATCTACATTCAATCTGCAAGGAACAACTTCATGGAATGGATATACGAAGTACCAACAAAATACGAAAAAAAGTAAATAATAACGGAATTATTCGTTTTGTTTCAATTAATTTGCCTTGTGTAGTATTTTCATTTTTTTATCTCTCGTATATCTGTTTTAAATCAACCTTAAACAACGTTTATTGTTACATGACTATTTATTAAGCTAAGTTTCCCCTTCTTCTATGTGACGTGTACTCTTAGGATATGGACGATCCGCAACTTCCTATCCTCCGTATCTCTTAGCAATATTTTATTTATGTTACTATCTTTCTCATTTCCTTTTCTGTCATCCATCTACACAAGCTTTTTAAATAGGTTACTCGCCGTTTCTATCTACCCATTTCGCCTTTAATATCTCCTGTTGGTGTCAAATTCACAAAACAATCTTTCCTAATTATTTGTCCTATAAACTTAACCTGCCTCTTTCTTATTCTAGTCCATTTTGTTTTTATTTTTCTGAAAGCTTCCACGTTGCTTACCAGCATCTGTATATTCTTAGCATCCATCTGTGGACCCTTTTGCCTCAACTTCCTTCTTCTCCTTTGAGGAAATTGTCCACCTTTCTCTGCCAAGAGGATTGAGGTTGCATAGCATTTCAGCACCACTCCAAATTTGTCTATATTTCTGAGATGAGGTATTATGTACACTATTTACATTATTCGTACTATTGTCCTCATCTTTGTCGCCATATTTATCACCCTTCAGTATCTGTCTATATTTCTGAGATGAGGTATTATGTACACTATTTACATTATTCGGACTATTGTCCTCATCTTTGTCGCCATATTTATCACTCTTCAGTATCTGTCTATATTTCTGAGATGAGGTATTATGTACACTATTTACATCATTCGGACTATTGTCCTCATCTTTGTCGCCATATTTATTACCCCAACCAGGTATTGAACTCACGCTCTTTGGGTCCTGTCACTGGATCTAACTAACGCCTTTATCCACTGTACCATGTGTGCATAAAGTTAAGGCGATGGAGAACTTGGAGAGGGGAATTAACAGGAGATAACTGATAACTGACATCCATTAGACATGGCACGTGAAACTAGAGCAGTCTACCCCCAGTGAGCGAAATAAAGGGTTCAGTTCGACATTCCAACCACCTGAAGAAGACCGGAGCGTACAACGGCCGAAACGTTGTAATAAATATGGCGACAAAGATGAGGACAATTGTCCGAATAATGTAAATAGTGTACTCCAAATTTATTTATTTATTAATCTACTTTAAGCTAAATTCTGTTTGGCGAAATTACAAGGTACCCAATGAGGATTGAACTCATTACAGGAGTAATGGCTTGCTCGACTAACTTACTGACCTTTATTCTACGACGAAACGCCCGTGAATTTATTGTATGTATGACACAAACGTTGATAGTGATGCTGGAACAACACGAGTGTCTCCACTTTAACTCATTTTTTTTTTGCAATGATACGCAAAAGCCACTCGAGATAGAGGGTTACAGAGTAAGAGGCACAGTAAATTAATGTGGGGAAGATAACGGTTAACTCTAGACTTGAACAGGTTAAAACTGTAGTGGTCGTGGAAGTTCGGGTAGATGGAGCCCGACAGCCCAGGAAGGTGGTCTATCTCAGTCAGTTATGTGTGCCATGCGTGATATACGCTTAGGCAATCATGTATCTTTCGATACATGAATGATGAGGCAGATTTTTTTTACCCGCAGTAGGTTGCCATTTCTTTCTGCGGTAGACCATCCAAGGCTATAGAACCCGGTCTGTCCTGCTATTTACCCATAGCTGGGGGGATAAGAAGAGGATTCATACCTTTCCCAAGGGAATGTAATGGATTCGAACCCGGCTCTGCGATTCCTCAATCCGAGCCGCTATCCATTACACCACCTGCTGCCTTGCAATCATATCCAAAACACGGAAATGGCTATAGAAGTAAATCCAGACAGAATACCTGTAGTGGAGTCCCGAAGGCGGTTGACTGTCTACACTGACAATTTTCCGGCAATTCATGCAGCCAATCCGTCTCTAAATGTAATGACCTTTGGATTCCTTTGGATCTTGTCAGTACGATCAAGAGGAAGGCGACATGTAGCCTGGGCAGTGCACGGCCTACTTATACCAACGTCAGTCTAGGAGAAGGAATACTCCGAATTCAAATCGCCTACTGTCTTGTAGGTCTTGCCCCTTAAACTTCTGAGAGAAGATGCTGGGTAACCTCAGATCCCTGGTGCAAAAGGAACCGGCAATCCATTGCATTATTCTGCCTTGGATGTCATCATGAACCACAATTGTGAGAAGGAGGGGAATGGTGACCACAGCGGCTCAAAATGCGTTAATTGTATAAATGAATTAATGATGTTCACGGTAGCATCCTCTTGGAAGTCGGTTTCACGAAACAACGGTTCATGAGAATAAACTGTTCGCTCGGAATTTAAATCTCACCAATGGAATACGAAGGAAATGAAGGCGGTTCGCTGCAATTTCTGAACTGGTAGAACAAAGAATTTAGTTCGCCAGTGCATTTTCCATTAAAATATCGATACAGCAATGAGAGATTTGCGACGTATCGTATGTGGAAAAGAGGTTGTAGGGTGAAAAACAATTAATCACCCACAAGGACGCGGAGATGCTTCTGAACTCTATCGAGACTGGAAAGGAAAGACTGGGCAATTCCTGCCCATATATGGTCACGGTACTCCATTTTCAGCCTAATCTGTCACTTGTAAAGGTATAGAATAGCAGGGGTAGGGTCATATACTTACTGGAGAGATACAGAGAACAGATCATTTACCCAGCATCTTTAGAGATGGACCGTATTTACGAGTTCCAATTGATGTCTGGTTGATAGTAGATATAAGCAACAGGGCCTCCCTGAGAGAGCACCTGCTCATCGTGACAGGCGAGAATTCAGGGTCTATTCGGTGATTATGTATGCTGTAGACAGCTCGAAATATAATGATGCCGAAAATAATACGTCCTTTTGATATCAAATATAATTTAATTTCACGATGATATATAAATATAGTACGACTATGCGGATATAAATAGTATGGTACGTCCTCCTGTTGGTTGATAAGGATATCAAATATGATGGGATCAAATGTTTCAAATATAGTTTCATGATGATAAAATAATATGCTGATGTGTAAGCAGACAGTATCAGGTGTCGCTCTGTCAGATCGTAAACACCAATCGTCTCGCCTGACGTATAAGAACAAAGGCGGGAAATGACGGGAAGACAGATTTAAAACTTAACAGGCACAATCTTTCATTTCCAGCTTGTACGGTCGCAAAAAATCTCTGTCCTCAGACTGTGCCTGTATGTTGAGTTTCAGCTGACTGATTTTTGTGTAAACAAGAAACTAAAATAGTGGTTGCAGTTATGGAACTCCAGAATTATATATTTGACACGTGGAGATACACACGGAGACACACAACACACGGAGACATACACCTCTCCCCAACAGAATAGCATCATCATCATCGTCATCATCAATCGTCTGATGTGACCTGAAGGTACAGAAGAAAGAGGCTTTGATTCTTCATTTCAGATAGGTTGGCAGCGCCCATCTCTTCTCTAAGCTCTTGACAGACATCCGAATACCATAAAATATGGTGTGGGTCACTTTCGGGTTTTTAATTCAGAGTTGTCCTTCTAAACCGGTTGCCACCCAAGGCTATATGACCCAATCTGTCCTGCTATTTACCTATAGATAGTGGGAAAAGATATGGATTCATACCTTTCCCAAGGGTATTAGCACGTAAGTGAATGTAACAGAATATGCGTTCCTTTATATAAGGAACTAGCAGTAGAGCCCGGCGTTGCCCGGGGATGTAACAGTAAGAGATAGATCAAGTATCGACCATCATAAAGACTGAAAAATAAAATTGACAAAGATTATTGTTTAAGCTTGACGGACACGCATGTCTTAATTAGTTTTTTTTTTTTTTTTTTGTTTTGGGGGTTTTTTTTACGAATTGGTCAAACCCAAACTCAAACAAAAACATTGTTTTCAATCGTTATGAGTCTACCGATTGAATAAAATTTTATTATAAACAATTGCCTTGTAAATGAAATTTTTAAAGCATTCTGAATGTAAAAATAAAGAAAAAAGTGTGCAAGACAATAAGAAACACTACCTGCCAAAAAAAAGTGAAGTTTTGTTGAAATCGGTTGAAAAATGTAGGAAATCCGATTCCATATATAAACGAACACACACACACACAAACAACCTGGGTTTTATAATAAGTATAACTCGATATGAGTTGTCCACCTTTCATTCCGCGAAAGCGATGCCTCTTAATCGTGTTTTCAAATTGATTTCGTGCAAAAACAATTGTGTTTTTTCCAATTTTGGGCGCTGTTAGAACCACCGCAATGTAATTTTACGTAGTCCTGTGAAGTTTTGTTGAAATCGGTTGAAAAATGTAGGAAATCCGATCCAATATATAAACGTACAGACACACACAAACACAACATGGGTTTTATAATAAGTATGATTACAGAAATGATTAACTATTTTTCATTAAGGCCTCATGTTAAAAACATAAAACTGACAAGAGATATCATGCCGAGAATCTTCGTGTTTTTAACATCCATTCTTTTTAGTTCACCGATATTCGGCGACCATCACTCATATTTCGTTTCTAAAGTTTCTTTACACTTATTATTCCGCTTTACGTTAAAAAAAAAAAAGGCTCGTTGCATATTGCATATATTCGTGTCACATGAATAACTGTAACTAGAATATCTTCGGGTTTTGTTTGGGAAGAAGGAGTAACATCAAATGAAATAATCATATTTCAATTCATTGACCCTGGAAAGCAGCTGAGTTTAATCCAGATTAACATCAAACATACCTCATCGGTCAGTACACACAGGAGAAAAAAAAACGGAAGCAATAAAACCAAGGATGTGGCGTTCGAATGTGGGGACCAGATGAACGCTGTTTTACGAAAGGAAAACGTCGACTAAACCAGTTGATCATTTACGAATATATATATATATATATATATATATATATATATATATATATATATATATATAAATGGTTGTACTTGCTTGGAAAAAACTTGGATAGTTCGACTTGCAGTATAACAAATCGGTACCAAAGGAAAAATGAGGAATAAAAAAAAAAGAAAGAACCAAGAACATTAAACCAAGGCGAAAACAATCGTCCAGTTTTCCTGACGATACATTTATGTGAAACCTACGTAGGTTTGCCTGGCTCCTTAGAATTATCTTTTATATATATATATATATATATATATATATATATATATATATATATATATATATATATATATATATATACACATGGAATTTATTTTACCTATATATATATATATATATATATATATAGGTAAAATAAATTATACATAAAAATACAATAAATAGATTATACACCCACGGAATTTATTTTACCTATATATATATATATATATATATATATATATATATAGGTAAAATAAATTCCGTGGGTGTATAATCCAAGTGGGCCCTAGTAATGTAAAAATATAAAATTGATCTACCAAAAGAGAGAGCTCGATGTATTTTATTTGTACAAAGCAATATGATGAATAATCAAATAAATCTTTTTATCTTATGAGGAGAATAGGCTATTTCGGCAGACGATACAAGTGGTCGTCTGTTTTTGTTTTTTTTTTTGACCTCGATATTTCGATATTCTTGACAAAATCTAAAAAAATCGATCCATAATGTAATCGATCCTGACCAGGCATCCCGTCTCCAGCCACTTTCTCACCGACGTAACGCGGCTTCCCTCTGTCTTTTCTACAAATATTTCCCTGGCAACTGCTTTGACGAGCCGACTACACGAATTTGTGTGCTACTAGACTGGCATCTAGGTTCCACTCTTTTACTATTGAAAAAGGTAAATGTAACCGCCACTTCTACTCCAACAGTTCTTTTCTCGCACTTCCCACATGTGGAACTCCCTTCCATTTTCTTGCTTTCCTGATAACTACAATCTTCAAAAATTTAAATGCAACATCAATTGCCATCTTCTGTCTTCTTGAATCTCGTTCATCTTTTGTGATTTTCTCAATCCCCCATATTCTCAATCTTCTCTTTCACTTTCACTCCCTGTAACCCCCTGCGTCTTAGTGACATTCCCGCCTTGCTTAGGGTGAAATGATATATATATATATATATATATATATATATATATATATATATATTAATGTATATCTTGGTAGCGACCTTTCTTTTAAACATCTTTCGTTAAATATTATAGACAAGGAAAATTTAATTAACTTTTTATTTAGTTTTTTTTCCAGCATTCTTACTCGTTTCCATTTCCCCTCCGCTATGTATGCATAAATCCATCGATAAGAACATTACTTTAGTCTGATGAAGTCATTTTAATGAATGAAACTCGTTTTTTTCATTTTGTCATTGAGTTATCCAACATTGTTGTGATATATAAAAATCTACATATCCTATTCTCCCAACATGTTCTAACGAAGTTATTTGATTTATTGTAAAAACCTCTGTCTGAAATTATGCGAAACAAGAGAACCGCGTTTTACTTCAATAACAAGGCAATAAAATCATCTAGAATTGATCAACACTTATAATAGAACAAATAACAAACACATATTATAAATCTCTGGAGCATTTACATATTAATATAGTGACCCTCCTTGTCAATCACAGTAATCTATTATCTCGTGAGTTTGTTAAGTTTTTGACATCACCAAGTTCAATTTCTAACATGGCGGTTTTAATTGGCTCCCAGAGGTCAGTTTTGGTGTCATATTGTTTGCCACATTTGTATAATTTCATCTTCATAATTAAAAATAAATATTCAGTTGATTCTAATTAAGATTTGATTATGGACATTCCGTTATCTTGTCCCTTGTAAACATTTTACTTTCAAGTAACTCACAGGTAACCTTAGATGCATAAGGAGTATTTATCCTCAGAGGCTGCTTTGACATGAAGGCACACTACAAATCAGTGTGATTGCTAATGGCTGTTCATTTCCGAATATGCCCGCCTCCTCAGGATCATGTGTTTGTTTATACTGAGCGAACCTAGTTACAGTTCAGATTTACCCACCAAGGACATAGGATTTGAATTCAGTGTTGATCTTCTCCTATACTCCGTCCTGGGTTTGACGATAAACTACATCCAGCAGCAAGGCCTCTGATCGGGGGATTGGAGATTTTAAGGAGCATGGAACAATCTCTTGTTCCCAGGTCCACCCTGACCCGCGGTAGTAGCACTTGTTAGGCTCCCAGATATGGGCAAATAGTGAATTCCCAAACAAAAACAAAACACTATGAAAGTATAAAAATACATTCTTATAATAAAAATACCAGAAATACATTTTTTTATATAAAAAAAAATACCAACAATACTTATTCATAGTAAAATTACCAACAATAGTGTTTTATAGTAAAATGACCAACAATTCATTTTATCTATAGTTTCAAGACATAGAGTTACGCTTAAAATATTTAGATTTCGGTATTAAATGACCCATAGAGGTTGGTGTCACACTAAATAAAATGAAACAACCAACATGAATGAACTCTTGACATTAATCCATAAGATATCCAACAATTTCTTAAATCAAACTGCATTTCAAACTATAACTTCAACATAACTACAACGTAAAACACACATAACAGTAATCTAGTAATTATGCGACGAAAAACATGTACCTGCACAAAAGCTGAGTATCATCTACCATGTATTCAATTGTGAAAGCAGAATAACATATATTTTTATTACTTCAAAGCTCCCAAGAAAATTAAATTTCAGCATTAAATTATCCATAAGGAGTTGATATGCCTTCAAACAAGCACATCAATCAATCATTCTCCTATATTGATTGGCAACCATGACTAATAAAGATAGCCTGCTCTAGTTGTATATATATATATATATATATATATATATATATATATATATATACTACAAGTAACGAGATACTCAATTCCATATTAGTCTAACGACTAATAAGAAATTATTAGATTAATAAGGAATTGAATACTTGTTCTTATCACTCTTACCGCCTGAAGACTCTGAAACAACCGCATAACTGTCTAGGTGTCCACATGAAACTTTAACACAACGTTTCGGCCGTTGTACGCTCCGGCCTTCTTCAGGTGGTTGGGATGTCGAACTGAGCCCTTTATTTCGCTCACCGGGGTAGACTGTTCTAGTTCCACGTGCCATGTTTGATGGATGTCAGTGGACTTTATCAAAGCAAAATACGAAAAAATCGTATTTTGCTTTGATAAAGTCCACATTGGACGAAACGCGTCAGCAATTACCAGTTTTTCTATTGTCATTTTTTATTCATATATATATATATATATATATATATATATATATATATATAAACAATTCTCTCCTACCATCAACCTTATATTATATAATAGTAGGAATGGAGTGTTGAAAGTTTTTAAAATAAAAAAAAAATAGAAAGATGTTCACACGAATTACAGTCTCGCGCATCAAGTGGAAGCTTGTAATCAACGCTCCTTTTTCAAAAACAACAGAAACGTAATTTACAACGTAACAGTCAAAACATCAGAGAGAAAACACCCCTGAAAATGGCTATAGAAGTGGTGGAAAGCGCTTGGGACAATAAAAATCATGGACAAATTTTGTATTCTTTAACTCCTACAAAACAGAAAAATGTTAGGATGCTGGAAAAACAATAAGAAAAATAATTCCATCATCCTTGTCTCCGTATTCAATGAAAGGAAGCCTGTTCATATCTATCTATCTATCTATCTATCTATCTATCTATCTATCTCAGTCTGTTTACATCCCTCTTTCCTCATAACCGATCATCCCTCTCACTCAGTTGCCCGATTGAGCTCTCTTACAACCACTGTATACCAATCACGACACATATGGAATCGGGTTCAACCACTTCAAACTTATATTTCTTAAAGACTATGACTCAATATATCTAAATATATATTTTTTCTCGTCTGACATACATAAATTTTGCTTGTGTTGATGATAGCCAGTCTACTGTTTCAGTTTACAAGTTCAATGCACACAGGTAGAGTTTATGATGCGAATAACACTGACCTGAATGCTAAGTAATTTTCTAAGAGACACAGCATCACGTACCGAGTTGGGTAGATACTGTATGGATGACTGCACCGAAGATGACCTTTTGCTTGCTTTCAAAACGGCACACTGCTACTGAAATTGATTGCCCGACTTATTAATATTTATATTAGCGGTGACTGGTGGTCATCGCCGGAGATCGTGTTGCAGCAAGTCTACTTGAACTTCCAACACTCTCTTCAGTATTCTCGCACACTTCAATAATTGTTGTTGTTTTTGTATTTTTCACACCACTTGGGTATGTTCGGGTGGCGTGGCGGTTATCAGCGCGGAATCGGCAAACAGAATTCAAATTCCGGCCTAGTTTGTTGAGTTCACCTCGCAATAATGCCTTTGAGGAAGGCGCGACTCCATTTTTTTCTCCGTTCACCTTCTAGCTATGGGTTAAACAACAAAGCAGACAGAGCTCTCTACCATTGGGTGATTGCCATTTCTAGAAGGAAGAAAACTGAATTCAAACTGGTTCGACGCACACATTCCGTGAAGCAGAAAAAATAGATCCTTGCATCAAAGCTGGATTAAGCCCATCAGCACAACTGATCCTCCGCCGGCCATCCTGGAACTCATTCCGCTGCTGGATTCTAGAGGGGATGTCGAGAGAATGAGCCTGGACTTCTTCAACACGTTACTTACGAAAATAAAAAGAACCCCTCACGCACACGTCATTCCTTGTAATAAACAATCATTCTTTGGAAAGGAAAACGATGTTATCTGGTGGTCTTCGTGTGATATCTAGTGACATCATGTCTCAACAAAGAGGTAAACAGGTTATTGGCCTGTAATTACATGCCTTGGAACAGTTTTCAGTATATTTATATTTACCTAGCTTAATTTAATACGGCACAAGTTCATTTTCGAGGAAGGTTGTATGTATTACGTCATTCTTCCAAGTAGGGAAGATATATTTTATATTGAAAATCAGCATTCGAAATCCTGATATTTACCTGGATTTGAAAAACGTCCAGTATTAGTAAGAAATATTAAATTATTACAGTCATTAAGCAAACCATTTTTTTTTTTTTTTGCAATATTTTTTAATTCTTTTTGACATTCATTTTGATACCGTTCTTTCAACCAAATGCTTGTGTAATTTCCGGACAAGTCTATCATGTAATGAGAACATCTACTAAAACAGCCTCTTCTCCCGCACTTCCCATCTGTGGAACTCCCTTCCCCTTACTTGCTTCCTGGATGACTATAATCTTCAAATATTCAAGTGTAATGTCAATTGACATCTGACACCCTGAGCTTGTTCCTCGTCCTTCTCTGTATCCTTTCCTCAAACACGCCTCTTTACTCTTGTTCTCAATCCTCTGTAACCCCTTGCGTGCTAGTGGTACTCCCGCCTTGCTTGGGGTGAATTGCCTTAAAAAAAGGTTTAATGAACTTATTCTGTGCAGTCTGTGAATTATTTCTTTATTTGTGCCTATTTATATGTGCATAGCGTCATTCTAATCCAAATCAATTGATTTTTAATGTTCTCAATATGTCGATTACGGCCATATCACGTTGAAGCACTAAACCGAAGTTAAGCAACGTCGAGCCTGGTTAGTATCTAGATGAGTGACCGCTCGGGAATATCAAGATGCTGGATGTGCTGGTGGCCTAATGGATAACGACTCGGAATTCGGAAATTGGAGAGTCGAGTTCTAATTCCAGTAGTGCTCTTTAGATTCATTTAGGATTGAAAAAGTTATGAAACCACTTCCCCCCTTGCTATGGGTTAATTAGTACAATTTGTATCAGTAAAAATCATTATTATCTCCCCAAAATTTTTACAATCTAAAAATACTTTCTGGCTTTATATGAAGTGGAAAGACTATATTAAATTCCTTGCTAGGTCAGCTGCTCAGAAATTTGGTTCACTGTGTTGAGCTAGAAAATTTTTCTTTCTTGAATCTATCTTACATATCTATAAGTCTACCATTCGTCCATGCTTGGAATATTGCTGCTATATATGGTCTGGTGTTCCCGCTATATATCTAGAGATCCTTGGAAAAATCCGAAGAAGTATCAGCAATATTCTTGGTCTTGATCTGGCAGCTCGGCTTCAGTCATTTTCCCACCGCCGTAAAGTTGCCTCTTTTTGCCTTTTTCTAGAAATACTTTCTTGGCAACTGTCCGGATAAGTTGTTCGGCATGGTAACTCGACTTTATGAATTTATGTGCAATACTAGA
This sequence comes from Acanthosepion pharaonis, assembly GCA_903632075.3. NCBI lineage: Eukaryota > Metazoa > Mollusca > Cephalopoda > Sepiida > Sepiidae > Acanthosepion > Acanthosepion pharaonis. The sequence continues at coordinate 769,992 of CAHIKZ030000340.1, forward strand.
CTGATGACGAGGTCCCACCAATTTAAAGTTAAGTATCTATCCCAGTTTGCACATATTTTTTAAATATGTGCAAACTGGGATAGATACATACATTGATAGATATGGACTGAGATAGATAGATAGATAGATAGATAGATAGATAGATAGATAGATAGATATGAACAAACTTAGATATGAACAGATTGAGATAGATATGATCAGAATTAGATAGATAGATAGATATGAACAGATTGAGATAGATATGATCAGAATTAGATAGATAGATAGATAGATAGATAGATATGAACAGATTGAGATAGATATGATCAGAATTAGATAGATAGATAGATAGATAGATAGATAGATAGATAGATATGAACAGATTGAGATAGATATGATCAGAATTAGATAGATAGATAGATAGATATGAACAGATTGAGATAGATATGATCAGAATTAGATAGATAGATAGATAGATATGAACAGATTGAGATAGATATGATCAGAATTAGATAGATAGATAGATATGAACAGATTGAGATAGATATGATCAGAATTAGATAGATAGATAGATATGAACAGATTGAGATAGATATGATCAGAATTAGATAGATAGATAGATAGATAGATAGATAGATAGATAGATAGATAGATATGAACAGACTTAGATATGAACAAATTGAGATAGATATGATCAGAATGAGATAGATAGATAGATAGATAGATATGAACAGACTTAGATATGAACAAATTGAGATAGATATGATCAGAATGAGATAGATAGATAGATAGATAGATAGATAGATAGATAGATAGATAGATAGATAGAAGCAGACTTAGATTGCATTTTATGTATGAAGCTTTATTGTACTTTTTTCCACTTTACTATTATTAATAATATTTCTTCTTTTTTCATTTTTTTAAGCCCTAGTCCCTGAACAGGAAGTTGACATAATGTGTGTCCGTCACTGGATGAATTACCACGAACATTGCCTGGTGCCTCTCTATGAACCTCCAGAAAGGGGCAGGTAAGTCCCCTAAATTCGTGTTCTTTGTCGGTATGTGTTCATCTTCTCTAAAGACTTACGTTCTCATCTTGATTGTTCGTCTCAGTATATTGATCCCATTACCCTCCGGCCTTTTTTAGGTGTATTTCCTATCTGGTAACTATCTCGAAATTTCGAACTTAATCTTTTATTCAATTCTAGGAGATAAATTATTTTTATCCCGCAGTCTATGCAAAGGAACATGACACGTACCAGTCCTTTGTGAGGCCACTTTAGCTTTTCCATAATAACATAATGGGTAAAACGCGTGGAAGTGGATATAGCTATTTTGAGATCGATCTCTGGGTCAGGTAATAAAAGAAAATCTGGAATACTGACTTGTTTTAATTAGGTGCTGTCTATCTGGAAGATTACCGCAGCATTGCTCAATCATCTAAATAAAGTGGTTGCTTTGAAAATCTGTATTCTAAATATGGGATTATTTTCTCCCTGATGCCAGTTGGGGAAAAGCCCTGACCCTCAAGACAGACAAAAAATATTTCGTTTTCTTTCTGGGTTCAATAGATAGTGATATCATTACTTTGCTCTTTTTCTTGTTCATAGAAGTGTAACGAAGATGTTCTGGACGAAGAGATAACGGGTGCAGACTAATGAATAGCAAAAGACTTGAATGCTTTGTATTTAACATTACATTTTAGATTATTCCAATGCTTCGTCAGTTACTCTAGGCCAGTATTTGGTGCGACCCTTCGTAGCCCTCATCTGAATGTGGAGCTTACTTTCTTGTATTCAATAAAATCACACACACACACACACACACACACACACACACACACACATATATATATATATATATATATATATATATATATATATTTCAAATTATAGGTGCAATTATAGTTTATAAATTCATGAATCATTCATACAATAAAACAAATAGAAAGGTTAATGATTTAAATGGCGAGAATACATCTTCGCAAACAATATCAAAAAAGATACACCAACCACGAACCTGTATATGAATGATATGATCCCTGTTTATAAATTCCAGTTGCATTAACCTCTCTATGTGTTTTATTGTATGAATGATTCATGAATTTTATATATATATATATATATATATATATATATATATGAAATGAGAATGAATCGAATATAAATTCAACGTTCATAACCCTAATTTAAAAGAGAGCTCAATCCAATCCAATAATAGAGCAATATTCTTTATTATAGGATATTACATTCAAAACACATATATATATATATATATATATATATATATATATATATATATATATATATGAAATGCGAACGAATCAATTCAAACTTTCATAACATTAATTTAAAGTAGGGTTCAATACAATCCAATAATAGAGGATTATTCTTTATTACAGGATATTACATTCAACCCTGTAAATAAACGCCACATAAACATTATTTAGATTATGTAGCGTTTATTTACATGTAATATCCTATAATAAAGTATATATATATATATATATATATATAAATTATATTTGCTCTACTCTGTATTGAGCACTCTTTTAAGAATAGTATTTTTACTTGTTGGAATTTATTCCGTATACACCAATATTATACTTGGATATATATATATATATATATATATATATATATATGTGTGTGTGTGTGTGTGTGTGTGTGTGTGTGTGTGTGTGTGTGTGTGTGTGTGGCAGATTGTTCACACGCTTACAAAACCAGCGCTCAGCTGTGAGGTCACGTTATTCTACATTTGACGACCTGGACTAACTTCACGTGAAGTCTGCATCTGACAAGCCCCCCACCACCCTGCCGCTTGATAGTCCTGTTTGAGAACAAATTCTATTCATGTATAACACTACGGAAGTGACGGAGCGATGTCGACCACTTCAGCAAGGAAGAATTCAAAATTCAATTTGAAATATTTTGTTGCAGCATTTAAATTATTTTCTTTTCTTCTTCATTTGCTTTCTCAGTGTTTTGACGGCCATTGTCCAATGCTACCTCCAGTATGATGACTTCGACAAATGTGGAAAGCTCGCCAGAATGGGAATGGTGATCCGAGCTGCTTATATGGCGCCTTTGGGTTCAAAACTGAACGTGAAGCTTCCCGTGAGTACACAATAATAATAATAAATATGCGTGTGTGTGTGAAGAGTGGGTGGGCGAGTGCGGATGAGGAAATGTTAATGGTAATTTTAAACGTTTCCTTTCATTGACCGAGCAAATTGTACAACTGTCGGTTGAAACTTATAAAATCTTTCTCCTAAAACAATTTTTCAGGAAAAATAGGTTTCAGTAGCCGTTATCGCTCGTTCCAGTATTGATGGAGGCTAACTTCAAAACATTTTCAGGAAAAATAGGTTTCTCAAATACAGTAGCTGTTATGACTATTTCCAGTATTGATGGAGGCTACCTTCATAACCTTTTCAGAAAAAATGATTTCTCAAAGGCAGTAGCTGTTATCGTTCTTTCCAGTATTGATGGAGGCCACCTTCAAAACCTTTCCAGGAAAAATAGGTTTCTCAAAGGCAGTAGCTGTTATCACTATTTCCAATATTGATGGAGGCTACCTTCTTAACCTTTTCAGAAAAAAAACTGATTTCTTAAAAGCTGTTACCGCTTTTTCCAGTATTAGTGGTGGTTTTCTTCGTAGCCTTTTATTTGAAGTAGTGTGGAATGTCAACATTTTGAATAGGAAAATATTAAATAAACTGGAGCTCTCATTTCCTCATTGTACTCTTTGATGGGGTTTGAAATGTTTCCGTATTGGGATCCTCATGAGACGTGTAAGATGTCATAGTTCCTTCATAGATCTTAGAAGTCAGTTTCTAATAGATGAGACGAGGAACTTCATTGTTGTGGTCATATGTTGCTGTGAAGAAGAAAAATCCTTTTGATGCTTTAGAATGATGTCTGTTTGTTACAGCCTCGAACCTAGTTAAATCATCAAGACTTTAAATAAGGTAGACAAGCTCTCTCTCAATCTTTTTCCATCATCCCTTTCTATATCCCCATATTTGAATTTGTTTTATTCACTTCTACTCCAACAGAAAAATCGAGTGCTCCACCGTAGAGTAGTACTTGGTGCGCTAGTGTTCCTAACCATTGCTATTAATTCTAACTGGTTAACGGATACTTTTGGCCTGGTGTTAGACTAAGATTTGCTTCCTAAATATCAATAATGAATCACTTCTTGGAGCTAATGAGTTTGATTCTTACCGGGCACTGAACACTTATGACCTTGTTCCAAACTAACGTAGAATATATAATCAATTTGATGAACCTTGCTACGAAGCTGTAGGTTTGTTCTCTACTATTGTGGTTTTGTGGCAAACTTAACACACATTCCAACTGTGATAGTAGTTAGGTATTTAAGACCAGGTAATGGTCAGAATATGTGAACAGGCTATTTTTTGTTTAGGAAAAAATGATAAAACAGTCTTCCAATCTTCTCATTTCGATTCTGTACTGTTACGTCAAGTGTCCCGTAGAACATTAGAGTCGTAAGGGCACAAAATGTTCTGCAACCATAGCAACAGTGTTGTGCATAGGATTTGAGCTCGGGGTCTTCCTTCACCTAAACCGGTTACTCTACCAAGTTTATTTAGCCCATAGCTGAGAAGAAAAGCGATATATTCGTACCCTTCCTAATGGTTTTTTATGTGAAAGAAGGGAGAGTTTGATTCGTACCTTTCTTAAGGGTTTTCATGTGAAAGGAAAGTGATTGATTCGTACCTTACCTAAGGGTTTTTGCGTGAAAGGAAAGAGATTTATTCGTACCCTTCCTAAGGGTATTTGTTTAAAAGTAAAGAGATTGATTCGTACTCTTCCTAGGGTTTTTTGTGTGAAAGGAAAGACAATGAGAACTGCTCGCCGATTTGTCTACCCGAATCGCTAATCTTTACTCTGCTTTTAAAATATCCATTACTCCACCGTATCATAACATTATGTAAAGATAAGATGGGTCTTTATTTCGAAGTGTCTACCAAAATGGCAAAACAAGGAAATATGTGTCAAGTATAAAATAGCAAATTTGAAATAAACCGTTTGCTATCATGCGCCAAAATCAGCTAAGTTTTTTAATAAAATACATATACGATGTATGCTAAAGGAACACCAATCTCCTTTCTTTTAAATCACACGTCACTATTTGGATATGTAAGTGATGTAAGTGTTGGCTGCGAGGAACGAGAAATCGGCGACCTGAGTTCGGATTTTTAAGTTTGATTCTTCCACTTTGGCACAAATACCGATGGAAGAGAAAAGTATCCATACCTTTTCCAACAGATATGAATCTCTCTATCCTCCAACTATGCGTTAAATAGCAGCGCAAAATGTGCCCTCTAGACATGTTTGGCAATTGTTGTAACCTAGGAAATGTTACTCAATGAAAAATAACCAAAACGGATGTTAGAAATGAAATGGTAATCTTTATAATATCAACAAAATACAATACTCGCCAGCAGCGTGAGGTAGGTAAACCACTGCTAGTTGTGAGCTACTTAGAGAACATATTACCCCCACTTACAACAGTGTCCAACGTATTTATGAGGATTAGGACATGCCCATTAGTGTTCATCTAGCAGCAATCAGTCTAGTAGAAAGATTTGTCACGCTCACTCTTTTTCTTACCTCCATCCTTTTTAAATTTCCTTTGTCACACTCATCTCTTTTTCTTACCACCATCGCTTTTACAAATGAATATTATACCTCCATCCTTCCTTTGTCCCACTCACCTCTTTTTCTTACCTCCATCCTTCTTACCTTTCCTTCGTCACGCGCACCTCTTTTCTTGCCTCCATCGCTTTTTCCGAATGAATATTATTATACCTCCATCCTTCTTACCTTTACTTTGTCACGCTCACCTCTTTTTCTTGCCTCCATCGCTTTTTCCGAATGAATATTATTATACCTCCATCCTTCTTACCTTTCCTTCGTCACGCTCACCTCTTTTTCTTGCTTCTATCGTTTTTCCGAATGAATATTATTATACCTCCATCATTCTTACCTTTCATTTGTCCCACTCACCTCTTTTTTTTACCTCCATCCTTCTTACCTTTCCTTCGTCACGCTCACCTCTTTTCTTGCCTCCATCGCTTTTCTGGATGAATATTATTATACCTCCATCCTTCTTATCTTTCCTTCGTCACGCTCACCTCTTTTTCTTGCCTCCATCGTTTTTCCGAATGAATATAATTATACCTCCATCTATCTTACTTTTCCTTTGTCACGCTCACCTCTTTTTCTTACCTCCATCCTTCTTACCTTTCCTTTGTCACGCTCACCTCTTTTTCTTGCTTCCATCGCTTTTACGAATGAATATTATTATACCTCCATCCTTCTTACCTTTCCTTCGTCACGCTCACCTCTTTTTCATGCCTCCATCGTTTTTCAAAATGAATATCATTATACCGCCATCCTTCTTACCTTTGCTTCGTCACGCTCGGCTTCTTTTCTTACCACCATCGCTTTTACGAATGAATATTATTATACCTCCATCCTTCTTTCCTTTCCTTTGTCCCACTCATCTCTTTTTCTTACCTCCATCCATCTTACCTTTCCTTTGTCACGCTCACCACTTTTTCTTGCTTCCATCGTTTTTGCGAATGAATATTATTTTAACGCCATCCTTCTTACCTTTCCTTTGTCACGCGCACCTCTTTTTCTTACCTCCATCCTTCTTACCTTTCCTTTGTCCCACTCACCTCTTTTCTTGCCTCCATCGCTTTTTCCGAATGAATATTATTATAACTCCATCCTTCTTACCTTTCCTTTGTCCCACTCATCTCTTTTTCTTACCTCCATCCTTCTTACCTTTCCTTCGTCACGCTCACCTCTTTTTCTTACCTCCATCGCTTTTACGAATGAATATTTTACCTCCATCCTTCTTACCTTTCCTTTGTCACGCGCACCTCTTTTTCTTGCCTCCATCGTTTTTCCAAATGAATTTTATCATACCTCCATCTTACCTTTCCTTTGTCATGCTCACCTCTTTTTCTTACCTCCATCGCTTTTACGAATAAATATTATTATACCTCCATCCTTCTTACCTTTCCTTCGTTACGCTCACCTCTTTTCTTGCCTCCATCGCCTTTCTTAATGAATATTTTTATGCCTCCATCCTTCTTACCTTTTCTTTGTCACGCTCACCTCTTTTTCTTACCTCCATCCTTCTTACCTTTCCTTCGTCACGCTCGGCTCTTTTTCTTACCTCCATTGCTTTTCCAAATGAATATTATTATACAACCTTCTCAGTCAGGAACCATTACTGACTTTAGCTCTTTTGAGCTGAAGATCGAAATGAACGGCTAATTCAGCTTCTATGTAGACAAGAGTAATGTTTATGCATACAAAGATGTGTGTAATATATACATAGATAAAGGGCTGTTGTCTATATATGTGTTTGTGTGTGCCCGGCTAAACCTAAAAACTACATAAATTAATGACAAAGTAAATATATATCCAGACTCATTATCACCCAAGCCAGCATTTTGTAAAAAAAATTAACATTATATGATTTGTATTTACGAAGATATTTTAAAATTAAAATGCTTTAGAATGCATTCGAAATTCACAGAATTAAAAAGTAAAAATGAACGGTAATAATGCTTATTCCCTATTAAGATTACCGTTCGTTTTTACTTTTTAATTATGTTGATACTTTGGAAAGGCTATATACATGTATTTTTTAAAGTTTCTATTCTCTTAAATTTATTTTCACATCTATAGTAAATAAAAGCGTAACTTTAAAAATGAATATTAAAACAAGTAAATTTGAAATAAGAAAGAATATTAAATACAATTATTTAACAAAAAGTTTAATATTTATTTATTCAAATATTCGAGTGTCTGTGTTCATCCATCTACGGACAATCGGCTTTAACAGACCACCCCTCCCTTCCTTTATTAGTCCGTTGATAAGAGGTTTGTCTGTATTTTTAAAATTTCTATTCACTTGAATTTATTTTCACATCTATAGTAAATAAAAGCGTAACTTAAAAAAAAAAATGAATATTAAAACAACAAAGTAAATTTAAAAGAATATTAAATGCAATGATTTGATAAAGTTTAATATTAATTTAATCAAATATTCGAGTATGCGTGTGCCCGGCTAAAACTAAAAACTACAATAATTCACAACAAAATAAATCTGGAACCAATCAAAATCAAGAACAATTCGAGAATTAATTCTGTTGTCTATAAAAATATAGTGTTAAAGACAGATATGGACGGGCAGGCAAACGGAATAGACCAGCCGCTGAAAAAGCATTTCGTCTGCTTTCCCTTACCTTCAAGCTTCGGACACCTAAAAATACCACAGAGAGTCAAAATATTTACTGCTATCAAGAAATACTTACATATACCTATATAGGGTGACCCCAAAAAACGGGAACTTTTTAACACCTCAATAAAATCAATAGTGATGGAAGAAAAATATTTTATTCATAGTAATTGAAACCGTAAAACATGCCATTTAAGAAACAATGATGGGATTTTCATTTTTTTTTTAAGTTACGTCCTGTAGATGGCGTTCTCCTGTACGAATGCATTCTTGAAATCTGCTGTTGAGATTCCTCATTGACTGCTGCAACATTTCAGCTGGGATAATGTGAATTTCATCTTGAATTGTAAATGGCGAAATGTTTACTTGCTCAAGGTCACTCTCTCGCAGTGTTGCCACTTGCTCATGTCTGGCAATACGCACTTCACAAATACCCGTTTTTTGGGGTCACCCTGTACATTAACAAAGACTCTCCTCTCTCTCTCTCTATATATATATATATGCAAAGGACTTAAAGACTTTCAACACGAGAACATTCTGATAGGAACTTATGAACTCTTTGAATATTATTATAATATAATTTTGAGAGATATTAAATTCTTATCAGTACATGCAATATATATCTTTATATTAATTACCTTTTCATGCATTTTAAAAGGCCATAAATTGGTGTATATTTTGATTAAGGACGTTATCCAAAGATAACCATCTGTAAACAAATAAACCCCTACGTTGGTAAATTCCACAGTAACAGACCTCCATACCAGGACTTGTATGTGTATTATTGACTTTTTAATATTTTCGGCCATCTTATGGAAAGTATTTTTTTTTATTCAATCTTTAAAAAATAAATTTCATGTTTTTTGGTTCGTAGCTAACATAAAAAAAAGTAAATAATTTTAAATTAAGTTTTATTAAAGCAAAAATCTATGGCGATTTTTTTCGAAAAATTTTAAAATCGTAAAACAAATATTCAGTATGACTTATGTTGACCGTAAATCATGTTTGTCTAATTTTTATTTAACTAAAGTTTTTTTTTTCTTTTCAAATAAAACTCTAACTTGAAATTTAAACATAATTGCTTTTCAAAACTAAATTCTCAATGTATCTTGCTTCTACTTTCTTTCAAAATTTTAATTAAATTAATTTACGGAGAAATATTTGATTCTTTAATGTAATATTTAAAACTAAAAGTAAAATTTTATTTAAAGAATCTAAATTTCCCACCAAAATAAATAGTAAATAATTATTTTTCAAAAAAATAAGGCTCGCTAATTGTTGCTTGAAAAATTGATTAAATTTAAATATGTTTAAATATATCTTAATTTAAGTTTATTTACTTTTTAAAAAACACTAATGAACTTTTATCTAAAATTGATTTGTTTGAAAACAACATTAACAGAATACTTATGTTAGTATTTAAATCGAAAAATAAAGTGTCTTTTTGAATAAAAATATGGCAATGCTCAGCCCCTTATGCCCACCCCCGACCATGGTAATTGTAGTTTGGTATTTTCCAAGATTTAGTTATTTTGTAACAAACCAAAAAAACAACGAAGTTTATTTTTTATAGATTGAATAAAAAATTATACAGTGTAACCCGGATATAAGTGAGTTGTCGGGACCGGGAAAGAAGTCTCTTATATCCGGGTTTCTCTTATATCCGGGTTTGGTCTGTTTTGTTTAGGTAAGTATGGGAACACTTTGGGACCAGAGAAAATCTCTCTCTTATATCCGGGTCTCTTATATCCGGGTTACACTGTATTCCATAAGATGGCTGAAAAATATCAATAAATTGCTAATAATAAACTATTGTTCAAAGATCTTACGAGCAACGCCGGGTATCCCTGCTAGTAATATTATAAAGGCATTATTTAAAATACCAGATTGAATTAAGTTTTTTTCGGATTTTCAGATTATTCTTAGCAACTTGAACCCCCATGTTATATCATTAATTTGATACAACTTCTGGTCCATTCGTTGCTGAATTGTTTATTCTTTATTTTTATATATAACATATAAAAATTATTTATTCTTTATTTTACAACATTGATAATGAAGGGTGAAAAAATTACAATTAGAGCCATTTTACGCTACCTGTGGAAAAAAAGTACTGAGTGCACGGGCAGCGTCGAAAGAAATTAATGATGTGGACGGCCCAGGAACTATCAACAATATGGAAAATAAGGCCTATACTTGAAAATAGCTGAACAACAGCCAAGCACAAGCACTCGTACATAGTCGGCAGAACTTGGTCCTTCACAAAGCACCATCATTTATCAACTCCCTACGCTCGGCCTTGGGAACAGACGCTGGCGAAAAGTTCATCGCGAAATGACGAATGACCAGGCTCAACATGTGAACATTTGCAAACAACTGCTGGCAAATCCTCAAGATGCCTATTTTGGCGTAAAATTGTAACCGGGGTGAAAAATGGATCTATTTCTATAATCCTAATAAGAGAAATCAGTGGCTTCCTTCCAGCCAGCTTTCAAACAAGGGCGGATTCCTTTTCAGTCATCTTGTCAAACAAGGGCGGTCTTTTAACTGAAGTTAATGTGTTTGGTGGAATTTCGAGGTGGTGCTTACATTTTGAGACTGTCCCAGATGGCCAAGCAATGAACGCTGACCTTTATGCTCAACAAATGAAGTGAGTATATGATGCTTTAAAAAACCCATTACTCGGCCTTGGTCAGTCGAAGACGCGCACTGCTTTAGCGGGACAATGCCCCAGCACACACTGACCAAGCGCAAACTTGGGGTACTTGAAATGCTGCCTAAACCTGCCTACAATCCAGACCTTGCAACATCAAATTATCACCTTTTCCAAGCTATGGCTCATTTCTTACGCGGACAGATGAGGTTGAAAACAGGTGCAGGGAATTTTTTTGGTCGATGGGTGTCCTCTAAACCAACCAAATATTATAAGCGAGGAATTGGACTTCTTGCACAACGATGACAACAGACGATAAAATATGATCAGATATATTTTGATGACTAAACGCTTTTCGCATGTAATTTGTTTGAACTGCTAGTTAAAGCTTGGAATATGAAAAGCTTTTGACTCAACCTAGTATAGAAATTCACGTAAGAGTAATATCTTTACATATAACCATAATTCTTTGGGCACCTCGGCGTGGTGTAATGGTTAGCAAGCATATCAAGCTAGATCAGATACGACTGAAAAGTGAGTACGATCCTCACTAGGTGCCCCACCTAAGCTACGCTTAGAAAATAACTATAACCATAATTTTTATTAATATAAATGTTAGATGCACGTATTTCAATCGACATACCTAGATTTTAGAAATTTTCCAAGCGTAGCTCTAATGTGGCACAAGGCCGAAAGTATAGGGCACCCAGTGAGGATCGAACTCACTACTCAGTCGTAACTGTTCTAGCAAGGCAAGCTTGCTAATCATTACACCACCACGAGGTGCCCACATACCTAGATTTTAAACTGTAATTGACGTCTATCAGCTTCAATTCTTCAGACCCCAACACTATATCATTGACTGCAGCAAGCATGATTTTCTTTCTTTATCCCACTTTATTATAAGAGGGATAATAGTTGTAGTATCTTTTCTAGGCGGAAGCGAAGTGGTGAGGCTAGATCATCACCACGTCCTTGTCTGCCCTACTAGGAAATCAGGGTGCAGGAAGTCAACCGTCTGAGTGTCTTTGCACCTTTTTTGGTCTTATATATATATGTATATATATATGTATATATATATATATATATATAACCTTAAAGGCAAACCATCACTGTCAAAATATCGTCCATGGGGTCTTCTGACCAGTAGTTTGCTATTCTGGGTCAGCCTACCTATTCTGTAATACTTAAACATTCGAAAGTTTTAATAAAGGAAATGTGCCTTTTGGTAGGGTCCAGACCTGCATCTTACTGTTCCAATCTTGAAAGTCCTATCTGCTTTATTAAAATTCTGGAATGCCCACGCCAGTAGATGGCAATTCCACGGTTTAAAAAAAAACAAAAAAAAAAAATCAGAATGCCTGTTTTAGTGTAATTACTACATATAACATTTATAGTAATCAGAAATAATGTTGGATTAAAAATAAAATCCATTAATTCCTTACATGTAACCATATTTTTTTTGTCTTTTCAGTTGAGACCAAAGAGAAAACGAAATTGGCAGAATGAATGGATTTAAATGGAAGCTATTTGCACGTTTGCCAAACAAGACTGTATGTCTAATATTGTATAAAGTGACGTGTGTATATCATTATTTATATGCACGTTTTAACATTTATGAACCTTAACTGTACAAGCACACACAAAATCCAGATAATATGAGAATTAAGACAGAGCTTTTGGAAATTAATTTATTCGAATTGTTGTGCTCTTTCATTGTTGGTTAACTTTCAACAAATGTCAAACACAAATATTAATATTATGAATTAAAAAGTAAGTGTACAATTCGATTCAACAAATTTCACACATATTTATGTGTTCTAGAGTACTTCCTACAAAATACTTCAATATATTTGTACCTTTACACTTTTGACTGTAATTAACAAATGATGAATAAATTGTATTAAAATTAAAATGATGCTTTGTTTATGCTTTCACATTGAAGCTTGGTGCAATATTGCATGGATGCAGACTAATTGAAAACACAATCATTCGGCAGCAACATTACTCTATTTCACTCCAGAATTCATCAATTACTGTCAAACATGGACCCTGCATTCTCGTGTACAACATCTCTCTGGGGTCAGTGTTTATATATCCATTTGTGACATAGTTCTATCCCATGTTTGCATGTATGCACATGTCAGGGCAGCCACTAACATCAGGTGAATCGCACATCTCCACCCTCAGCTAGGAGGCCATTGCTTGGGTAAACCATACGCCTGGATATTTTGAAGGACACTGAATGCAAAGTTTATTCTAGTATCATCTGAGGTGAGCCTAGTGCATACTATATTAGCAAATGGTAGAATCAAATGAATATTAATATGGTTACATGTAAGCAATTAATTTCCTTAGCGAGGAGTACTTTTGGGTTATACAAATATAGTTTTCCCCAGACAAAGCTCAGGGTAGAGTTTTACTCTATGCTCCATTTCCTGTGCCTGATCCTGAATGATTTTGCCCACAGTAACAAGTTTAGTTCTCACTTGGCAGCCCATAACTGAGGCCTTCCACCAAATTAAAGTTAATAAATGGTTCTGAAACTCATGTTTAATGCAGTAAAATAGCAAACAGAATCAGTCTTTCAGACCATTCACTGCAGGGAATTTAATCTTCAATGGGTATAAAATAAAGTTAGAAATTTATCTCACAGACTGATAGGGAAAGGATTCTTATATTGAAACTTTGTGCATGAATAAGCTTTAGAATTTACATACTCTAATACCAGGTTATTCATGCTATTATTAAGGCAGGAATTTATTCCTTAAATTGTCATTGAAAGTTTCAAGCATCTTAAAATATCAGACCCATTCTCCTAAGCAACCCAACCAGGAACAATTACATGGTGGTCAGTTTTTCAGCCTCTCTCAGTTGAAGTGTATGAAACTCTGCAATGATAAAGTTTCTTCTATTACTGTCAGAAGATTTATTCACCATTCTACAATGGTAATTTTAATGTTAGAAATCATATTCACTTTGCCCAATACTGCATTTTATATTGGGTCAACCAGGAATTGCTTGGTTTCTTCAGCCATTGTTTAAGATTATTTTTAATATTCAGCAGTGTTAAAAAGAAGAAGGGGAAAAAAAAAAAAAAAAAAAAAAGAGATGAAAAGATAGAGGAACAAATGAAAAAGACAAAAAGAGTGAAAAGGAAAAATGAAATAAAAGGAAACTGAAATAAAATTTAAAAAAAACAGGAACACGAAACAAATAATTGATAACTTGGTCTTTATTTCTTTATACAAAAGATTTGTACTAAATATTAAAATGAAAAAGAGCCTCAAATTGTTTCTATAAATCATCCAACTAGATTGATACTCTTTAAAAACAGAAGAGTCTGAAAATAAAAGAGCATCACATCCAGATGGGCACATTCCACTTAGCAAGCCAGAAAATTTGTCAGAGCCACTTTCACCAAAAGGAGCTAGAAAAAGAAACTAGAACCAATGTTTACCAAATATGTTTTGGATATGGAAGGTGATCACAAATCAAAATTAATAAGGATAATAATAAGGATACGGGAGGTGATGAAGAATTAAAACATCAATCAAAATTAAACACCAAATGTTGCACAGTGCAGAGCAAGGTAAAAACAAAATGCAGAGAAGCAGTGCTAGTTATTAGTCAAAAACAACAAAATTCTATATAAAACAGATCTAACTTCTCAGCTAAATACTTTGCTGGTTATGTGAACTAAAGAACTGAAAAGAATTAGAATGGTATTCATATAAAGTAATAAATGTTATGTATACATAAAGACACCAAAACCAATAAAAGTGACTTTGCAGAGATCAAATCTTTACTTTGAGAGATTAAATCTTTGCAATGAAATTATTATTCTCTGTAGAGTCACATGAAGTAGTCTGCGTTTCAGTCTGAAAAGATGAACCAAGGGAAGTAACTCCGCATCCAATTCCCTTTCTTCATTAATCCACTGATATTTAACTTTAGACCTAAATATCTGCCTGTTAGTGCAGCAGAAAATGCCATTCAAAAGTGAGTAAATGACAAATAAAAATAAGGTGGGTAAGTGACTTGAAGGAAAAGCTTAAGTAAATGCTTAGTGTCAAAAGTGTGTACATTAAGTTACATGTATAATAATTAAAAAAAAAAAAAAAAAAAAAATTTTTTTTTTTTTTTTTTTTTTACACAGTGGGGATTCACATATTTTCATAGCAAGATGGTCACCAGGATTGAAATGGTTATTTGAGTCCTTTCTCTTATTCCATAACATTTCTTATAGATACTTCCAAAGAAGCCCAAAAGACTTTAGTCTAATCTGAAGTAGGCAGAACCTCATCTTCTATTTTGCATAGGATAAAGTGAAACATTACATGCAAGCAAAGTAAGCAAATATTACAATGCTCCAGAAGTCACAAACTTATTTCTTTTCCAGAGAACTGAAAACAAATATCTCCCCAAAGTCAGGTATCTATGTAGACAAGTGGCAAGTTAGTTTTCTGGCAACAGTAGAAATAATCAGAAGCATAAAACTGGACAATAGAAAAAAAAAAATAGTCCAGGTGAGTTACCTAAAAAATTAATTAAAACTTCCATTAACATAGGTGTACAATAAGAACTGTAAGAAGCACTGATGTGCCAACACACAGGTAGCCTGTCTTGTAGAGGGTATTCAATTTGAAGCCAGTTGCCCAGTCCCAGGCCTGAAAAAAAATAAATAAATAAATAAAAATAAAAAAATAAAAAAGTAAAATAAAATTATATAAATAAATAAGTAAATAAATATAAAAATAATTAAAACTTAGGAGAGTATTGTCAAAGAAAATATAAACACTTAACATCAGAAATTGTACAAACAAAATGCATGTATTTTCTACTTTACCATACGATAAGGATTTTACTAAACGGGGCAGGGAGGATAATAATGATGATAATGACGGCTTGGTGCTACAGCTCATATGCCTCTCATGGCTTCTGAACAGAACTGATTGGAGCTGTTAACATACACAATTTCAAACTGGGTGTCATGATGGGCTTTATATATTTGTACCCTAGCTTCATCAATTTGTTGGTGTGCTGCTCTCTCACTCAGTAAAAATTGCTATATCTACATAGAAGTTAACTGCAATTAAAATCAGCAGTAGGCAGCTTGGCACCCTTGCTGGTTTATCTTTTGTCAGTTTTTGTATCAGGTGCCTGGTGAAGCTTTACCACTTTAAACAAGAAATTATTGTTGCTATCCCCTTCTTTTGGATTCAGTATCTGCTGTTATCCTTGGTAGCAGAGCATAGTTTTACAAATATGCATGTAAATGCATTATCGACAAACTTGATATGTAGACTATTTACATTGCTGTCCTCATCTTTGTTGCCCTATTCACATTGTTTCAGCCATTGTACACTCCAGCCTTCTTCAGGTGATTGGAATATGGGAAAAAAGATGAGGACAACAGTCCAGATAATTACAATACCTCATCTCAGAAATATAGACCAAGATTTAATATAGCTTATATTGAAATTAACAGTATAACCAGTCTTTGACCAGGTTTTTCATTTCAGTGAGAAGGTGTCATCTACATACCCTTAACCATAGAGTAAGGTGGAAAATTGGAAAAAGAAAAAAAAAAAAAAAAAAAAAAGCCAAAGCATCACAACAATATTTGCAATATCTGCCAATAGGAAAAAAAAAACAAAAAACAATTATGATTAGCGATTATGACATTTCTGAACTCAAAGAACCTTTTACACAAAAATCCGAAGTCTTAAGGCCTTACTCACATATGTGGTTGGATTAAAAAAAAGTAATGTACATTTGATAAAAGTTGCCTGAGGATACTGTAAAGTTGGAAACAAGATAGCATATTCACCTGACCTCCTGATTTTTAAAGTATATATATATATATATATATATATATATATATATATATATGAGGAGGTAATTCCAATCACCTGAAAAAGGCCAGAGTGTACAACGGCCAAAACGTTGTAAAGATGAGGATAACAGTCCAAATAATATAATTCTATTGATTACTCCAAAGAGGAAGACTTTTCACTCCATATGAGAGCTAAATGTAGGATACATAGCAAATTTATATATATATATACACACACAAAATTGCAGTCATCTACTTAGGAAAGTGTTAAGGAAAATATAAACACTGTACATGTTAAGTATCACTTGACATCAGAATTTGTGCAAACAGAATGAATGTATTTCCTATCTTACCTTACTCTAGAGATTTTACTGAACAGAACCAAAAAAAAAAAAATAAAAAAAAATAAATGCTCTGATGTTACAGTTGGTATGCCTCTCATGGCTTCTGCATTTAACTGACTGGAGTTGTTAACATTGAAATGTTTTGTCTTGGTGAATTAAGAGGAGCTACAGTAAATATCCCATTCAGTGCCGTAGATTTGCATGATGTCAGTCGCCTGACATTAACCAGTTGAGTATGTCCCCACTAACACATTATGCTGAATGCAGAACAGAACAGAAAAAAAAAAAATTCTAAACATTATTCTGTAGCTTGGAAAAAAATAACCAAAAATTATTGAAATTGGCCTCCCAAAAATTCAAAGGTGACAAGGTTAAGAATTTAGTGTAGTCTGTGACTCATCCTAGATCATCAGAATACGCTTTGCATTCTGTGTGAAGTCAGAGAAACCAGGCACATCAATAGTTTGGCTTGACAAATGACCTGGCCACCAATATGTGAACACATGATGGGCACACATGGTAAAGAACAAGATGACAGATTTTTTTTTTTTTTTTTGTTAATCATTTCACTCCAAGCATCGCAATTAAAACAAGGGTAATTAAGAGTGAAGGAAATTGAGAAAACATTATGGAGAAGAAAGGACAATAAAACGGATAGGATTGAATTTAATAGGAAAGCAAGAAGCTAAAAGAGTTTCACAGGAGTGAAGAAACTATTAAAACAAAACTTAGTTACATTTATCAATTTCATAAGTAAAATGATGAGACCTAGCTGCCAATCTAGTACTGTACTTAAATTCATGAAGTCAAAGTACTAAAGAGAAAAGCTGATCAGAACAACTGCTATGAAAATATTTATAGAAGAGGCAATTTTATGACTGTTGGAAAGTGATTGAAGCTGAAATGCAAGATTGAGACCAATAATATTGCGAATTGTTATTTGGATTTTGTCAAGAATCACTAGATACATAGCAGAAGTATCTGACTGAATAAACACTCATCCCAACAGTAAGAGGGCATTCTCACTCAGATATTGCCCACAAGAACAAAGTCCGTGTTCAGTTGAGGGCCAAGGACACACACACACACTGGCTGAGTGTAACTGACAAAGTTCAAAATGTCATGTTACCTATGTGAGATTCAATCTTGTGTTTCTCTTATGTGTGACAACAATTACATTAGAAACAAGACAAAAACTGTAGGTGAATAACTGTGCATTACGGAAGTAGAGATGAAAAGTACGAAAAGTTTGCTTACCAAGTGTCTGATACCATTGGCTGTGTGATATATAAAGGGGAAAACAGCCATATATTTAGCCCCATTAATCACATAAGGAGGCAGGTTCATATCCTGGATGAAGTTTGCATAATGAGTAAAGTCATGTGGTAATCCCAAAAATGCAATTGCCAAAGCCGTCACAGCTGTAAACAGAAAAATACAAACAATAGGTAGACAAATATGTGAAAGTTTTCAAATTCAATATTAAAACTCTAAAAGTGCATTAAATAAGATTCAGTTTAGTTTACTGTTAAGAAGAAAAAAAAAAAAAAAATAGAAAAATGTTTACTTGCACCATGTTTTTTTTTTTAATAAAATGTGGTAAAAAGTTCTTGGCTTCAAAGATTATTATTATTTTATAAGAAAAATAAATAAATAAAAATACTTGAGAGAAAAAAAAATCCTTTATATTTCAAAAACAATTACAAGGTGAATTCAGTTAAGAAGCAAAAGGCCAAAAGTTAAAATTATTTTCAAATATTCAGACAAAAAAATTGGACAACCAGCAGTATTGTTGTTACTTACTTGCAGACATGGCAATGCCAGTTGCTCGATGGGCCAGAGAAAGTATAGAGGTCAGCTGAGGCCTGAAGAAGAGAATTTATTTAAATGTCAAGAAATTCAGCTTAATAATAATTCATTTGCTCTAATAACTCATAGGAAAGTTAAATAATACAAAATATTACATATAACTGGGGAAAAAAAAGATAGCTGTGCATTAGGATGTGAGAATTTTTCCATAGCAACTTATTTTTAATAACTTTTTTAAATATTCTCAAAAGCAGGCATTACAATAGAAATATTTACTTTTTAGAAAAAAAAAAAAAAAAAATAAATAAATCCTTATCTCTACTAATGTAAATATATAAAAATTAAGTCATATAAAAGCCAAAACCAAAAATCAGGTATATTTAAAAAGGAAAAAAAAAAAAAGCGGGGGTGGACTTACAATGCAATTTTATGCTTTACCTGTAAATTGTAAGGTGTGGAGAGAGTGGTCTTTCTAATCGTTTGTTTTTATCCCAGAATTTACGCATGTCATCGTATGATCTTTCAGAAGTAGAAGCCGTAACAACTGGGACCCTACAAAAGAAAATGATAGCAAGTCTGACCAAAAGAAATTAAGACAATCATCTCATCAGCAGACAGGGAGCTTTGAGGGTCAGAAATTCTGCAAGGAGAGCAGAAACATACACCTAAATAAAATATGAAAAAAAAAGTTTAAAAAGAAGTGAGAGAATCTGAAAGAAAAAGAAATTTAAAACATAAAATAGTTCTCCATTACTGAAAGCAAGTAAAATCATTTTTTTTTCCTTTTAACTAAACAGGTTTTTATTGCTGAAAGATTTCCCTAAAAATGAACACAGAATGATTTATTTCCCCCATAACAAAATCCAACACGCAAAATGAACATGTTATCACTGGAAATATGCAAGTCTTAAAGCAAAGAAGACAATGTTACTGTGTTCATACAATACACAGAGATTAAATTATTGAAAATTAAATTTTTTTAATTAATATGTATCAGACTAGTTCCATTATTTGTGTTTTTATCACACCATTTCAGCCAATGTATTCTTGAGCCTTCAAATTACAAGAATTTAAAATCAAACTAATGTTGAATCAGAAGTAAAATCACATCCCATGCCACAGGAGCTTGCTATGTTATGTATTAACATCCATACCACTTTAGAGGTCTTTCTTTAATCTGCCTTTGTTTTTACCTAACAATGTCTAATACCCCGCTGGTCATTAAAGCCATTAAGTCAACAAGAGTTCTTTGTACTGGAATTTAATTTAAATGTCAAACAATATTAGTTTCAAATACTGTGATAAAAACAACAAAAAGATTATGTATGCATAGCTGGCCACTCATTCAAGGATACCTATCTACTTGGGCTGCTAGCAAATCCCTATTGCAGATGCTTGCTCAGGCACATTTGTGTTTATTCAACACCCACAGATCCCACCTGTGGTTTATACTGCAACTATACTGTGCAGGCCTTAGTTACAGTTTCTGGGAAAGAGTGCATTATCTAGCATGATCAACAATTTGAACAAGGCCAGCATGTTCAAGCCCTCAGCCACAATGACTTGTGACTTTGTGCTAACACAGCTACCAACAGCCCCCAAGTGTTCCATCTACCAAATTTCACTCACAAGGCTTGGGTCAACCCATGGCATGGTTTTGAGGCACTTTGTGCCACATACTGGGATCAATCCCTCCAGTCTGATAGCATCAGAAAGTCTCCTTCCTGACAAATCGACTATAGTGAGATTCGAACATGGGCCTCATGGCCAGAATGCAAATGTAACCACTCAGCTATGTGCCCATATAACAAAAAGATTATAATATTAGTCAATAATATATATATTTATATAACTGAGTATGAAATAACTATTTTGCTTATTTCAATGACAACTTATGACCACATGGGTTGTTTAATGGAGCTAGAATTTAAATACAATATCAAAAGACATAAATAATACTAACAATTTAGAATAACTAGAAATCCATATAAAAATATCAGTTTTCTTATTTAAATTTTCTGATGAATCTTAATGACTGAATAAGTTCATAGTGAGTTTTACAACAATAAAATAACCATAGAAATTCCCCTATTGCATCACTAAATATTTGAGCTTAACAAATATTTCAATAAGAATTTTCCCCACCACCATAAGATAAATTCCCAGCACCTTTTCTAGAAGTACTTTCATGGTAATTGTTAAGAGGAACTCTCTGCTATGGTACCTAGACTTTATGTATTTCAATACTAGAATGGTGGCATTGGTCTCATTTTACAATTCAAATGCAGATAGATTTAACTGTAAATTCAATGTTAACAGTTTCTTCTATCAGACTTCTTGCTTGTGGAACTCTTAACTTTGATCTTCAAAAATTTTAATGCAATGTCATTATATTCTGTTTTCTTATTCTTTTATTGTTCTCTCCCCTTAATAGTGTTTTAGTTTTTTTCTCATATTCTCTAACACTTAGTGGGTTTATTGACATGCTTGGAGTGAAATGATAAAAAGAAAAAAAAAATGAATGTTGGTCATTGTGATACTATTTAGCTATAGTAATTGGCTAACTAATTAACCATAGAAATTAAAACAGAAAATAGACATTCTTAAAGCGGAAAAAAAGAGCTATGATGAAAGATAGACTTATTGACGTTAAAAGAAAAGATTTTAATTTATTTACAAAAATAGCCCGCAGAAGAAGCCATGTGTGAGGTCTTGTCCTGTCAAGTTATCGCTGAGGGAGATAGAAAGAAAGGCAAATATAGAATTATCGGCCAAAACACGTGCCGATACAGGCAGGAAGATTCAATGTTAATTATCTTTCCAAGATATCATTTTTCTTTTCTTGGATACAGGCGAAGAGAAGCAACGAGGCAATAAAATTTTGGCATTATCTGGATATAGGTGAGAGGATTGTTATCATTTATTTTGCCAACAGACACTAAGACAACGAATGGCAATGTGACAATTGTAAACTTTTAGCAGTCCCCAGAAAATAGTGGAGAATTGAGATTTGACGAGATAAAAAACAATTTAATTTTCTTAACAAGTCAAGGATTCATGATAAAGCTAACAGCGTAAAGAACCAGATGGCAAACTTTGACAGTGATTAATGAGACGGTAAGAGTGCTGGGTGGCCCAGGAAAAAGAGAACATGTGATAAAAGAATTTTGTAAACAAAAAATTCTAGATTAATATTTTACGGAGGCCAGCTTAGCCACACCCTCACTGCCGAGAGATCATTGGTTGTATGGTAGCATGGTGATGGGCAGAGATGAATGGATAAGAAAGGCAGAGATGTTAACACCCACTGAAGGGATTAGTATGAGATATCAATGTGAGAAAGAGTCTAGGAGGATAGCTCTCCTCCAACCTTCCCTCACGAACAAGAGACCACCCCGAAATGGGAAGTGTTTAATGTTTAATTTTCCAAAAATAGGAAATAATCAATTTTCCTGTCCTGAGAACAAAGATTTCTTGTTAGAAATAGAGATTACAGAGAAACCCAGGCTGCGTCGGGCCCACACACCAGATTTTGGTCAGTACCCATACAAACAGTTGAGTTGCAGAGTTGGAGAAGTTGCAGTTGAGTTGAGTTGGTTTTGAACCAGGGAGTTGCCTTGCAGAAGATGACCAAGAGATTCCATGACCTCCAACTTCGCCGATGTTACCGATAGCAAGTTATACTGACAAACGAAATTAAGCTAGCACTTAAAAACTAAATTAGTTGACTTGCGATATCAACTTGCTTGAAACATAGAAGTGTGTCACATTTCGTAGGAAACAGGCTGGGAGAAAAACACGCTCTTGTATACAACAGAAGGATAAAGTTGAATTATTATTTCTTAAACATACTTGGACCCCTTGGGTTTTTCTTTCATTTATTTTTTTCTTTCTTTGCGCAACGCCACCTTCAATTTGAACTCAGCTGACACTAAGGCCCGACACCTGATTGATCTTATCTACCCAAGATCAAAGTCACAATGTGGGTAGGTTAGATTTGAGATCAAAGCAGTTACTCCAGTAACCAGACGTTGCAAGCTGTGAACAATAGAGTTAGCATTGAACTGGTACAACTGGTGAAGCTGTTAACATTGATGACCAGAACTCGACCCTGGTGCCACATATTAGTGCCATAACCACTGGATTCAACCCTGGATGGCTGAGTGTCACATATTGATTTCCTGACCAGGGGATTTCGCCGAGAAGCGACGACCACCGAATGACCGGGACACAGGCCGGTGGCAGCGACAAAGAGTCAACCCCAAAACGCTGGTAGAAGAAACCTTACAGCTTCGCGCCGCAACTGGGAGTTGACCATGGGTCAACACCTTGGTGACACACATTATTTAAAGTAGTAAAGGGACACAAATGTAAAGATTTAAAATTGACAACTTTTTCCACTTCAATGAAATGGATGTTAACCACTTCTATCTTACCTTCTTTTTTTATTTCATTTTATCACTGAAACCAAGTAGGATCTCTGATAGGTCTCTTTTCTATCTTTACACATAATCAAAACAGAATAGTCCATTATTTATGAGATAATGACTGGGTGTAGCATGCTAAGTAGCTATGGGAGGGGCAGAATTATAATAGGATGTTTAAAATGTGTAAGTGGAGAGATTTGAACATTTGTATTTTCTCACGGAATTCAAACATTGAAAAACTAAGAATATGACAATAAGAATTTGCTTCACAATAAATCACCAAATTGACATGCTTCAGTTATTTACATTATATACAGTTTGATTAATGTCCCAATCTTTGTTAATGTCAGAGTGCATAATGCCTGAAACAGTGATAATAACAAAGATTAGGAGAATAGTCCGAGTGTAAATAACAACTGCTCATCCCAGAAATCTATCTTCATTTGTTGGAATTTAGCTTAACACCAAACCAAAATGCATTCAAGTAATTTTATTTCTTGAAAATTTAATTCTGTAAGATATTTCACTTGCTTCATTTCCATGTAGACTAGTTTATGCATCTAAATTGATTGTCTAATTCCAATGGGAAATAGTAACAGAAATGGTTTTCCAACCATACCAAATGATCATGAGAAAGTTCAATCCTCCATACTTTCAGCCTTGTGCCACATCTAAGGTATGCTTAGAAAATCACTATACCAAATGACTATGATCTGCTTCATTAAAAAAAAAAAAAAAAAAGTCACTGAATACAATAAAATCTAAATACCAAACTGGGTGGGGGGAATGGCAATAATTAACACTTTCACTGCTGCATTGTTACCTAACTCTGCTGGCCTGTTTGGCAGAAAACAGAAAACTGCTATTTACTGGAAATAATTGACTATAAAGCTACTGACAAAAATTTCTCATGAGCACCTCCATTTTGGTTTTGACTGAATACTGTGTAGTCCAAACTAAATTAAATGACATCTCCAGCACACAATATAATAGTATATATACTTCTCAAAACAGGTCATGTACACTATTAGATGTCTATAACAGTTTAGAAATATTAAATGCTAGTTAGTTTATAGCACAAATGCTAGGAGACAACATTTCAAGCTGCCTTGAAAACGTGTGTGTGTGTGTGTGTGTGTGTGTGTAGGATGTATAATAGTATCCAAAACAAAAGTGAAGAGAGAAAAGTAGAAAATTTATAAACGTGTTTTACCAAGAGCATCTACTCTTTATGGCTTCCTCAGGTTAAAATGAAAGATAAAACTGTATGTAAGGAAATTATTTTGGTTTTTGAGGATAAGTGGAGACCATAAATTCAAAATTTAATAAGTCTACCTCTTCCAACACAGTCCAAAAAGTCACAATATCAAAATAAATCTTAGTAATGCTAGCTCTTCAAACATAGCCTAAAATGTCACAATATCAAAATTTTTTGTGTATATACTTGCATATAATTACACAACATGCAGGCACATACATATATTAGAGCCTCTTGTTTGTTTGTTTTATGTATACTTGTATATAATATACTCACACATTCATATATATATATATATATATATATATATATATATGAGTGAGCATGTATATATGTACAATTAAAAAACTAATATATGTATATGCACATATATACAGGTATATACATAAAAAAACACTAGTTTCGGTGGACTGATTTAAAATCCAGCAGACACCAAATAGTTCTAATATATAAATAAATATAACAAACAGGTGGGCAGACACTCTTGAATCTGGACATTGGATGTGATAAAGTAATCAAATTTGATTTATTGTTCTCATTTATTCTCAGATATTCCAATGCATTCTTCCTAACATACAGTTTTGGCTTTCTTTCATTTTAACCTGGGGAAGCCAAAGAGAACAGATGTTCTCAGGAAAACGCATTGTTTATAAATATGCCACTGTCTCATCATCCATTCACACACACGTCAATGTAAGTTTTGTAAAGACATAAGTTCAATTTATTTATTGACGGGCATAGCAATAGCAAGGGCATGGTGCTGTAAAGTCTTTTCTCTGGTCCAGATTGCTTCAAGTGTTTATGCTGAAGAACTAAAAATTAACAATGCTATCTTTATCTTTGTTGTTTTCACCACATTTCAGCCAATGCACTCTCCGGCCTTCTTCAGGTGTATGCCAAAACACTGCAATGAAAATAACAAGGATACTAGTCCCGGAATAATATCCCATCCCATAATTGACAATGATTTTATTCTAATCTTGTCAGAATTAAAGTGAACAAGCAGATTTTTAGACAACCTTTAATGTCCAGACTTATTAGACATGATGATGACCTTATGTTAGATTTACTAATATTTAGATAAAAATCTGTTTCTTCAGAACTAAAATGCCGTGTGATTTCAAGATGTAGACAATCATGGCTCTCCACGGATTCCTGTGAATTACTAGAACTTCTTTGAAAACTTTCTGCTAGTCTAGCTACCAACCAAGGCTAGAGAAATCAATCTATCCTGTTATTTAAAACATAACTGGATGTAGAGGAAAAAATGAATTCATGCCTTGCCAAAGGCATTTATGCAAAAGTGAATGTAACAGATTAAGCTGAAATTCAGACATAACTTGCTATTCCATTTCCTGTATTGATAACCATTAATGCTACACACAGATCTAACTCTTCACAACAGATAAAGTGGATAGATGTGTGAGAAAGTGTGCTTCTTTAATTTTTTTCTAGTTTAGTAAAAACAGAATCTGTGTATTAAAAAAAAAAAATAAATAAAAATAAACATGTAATTTCTAGGGAGGGAAATTTTTTTTATTATTATTCTTCTATTATTTTAATAATTTTTTCTAATTTTTTTTTCCAGCTATTCTTTTGTACTGTTTTATCAATAAATAGATATAAATGACCACTAACCAGAGTGACTCTTTATGGTACAAATGTGTAAGTTTCCTTTATTTGTTTGTCGCAAATTCCGTTTTATACTCTGATAAACAATTATGAAAATAGTATTCTATTGTCAACATCAAAGGATGCCTGGTAAAAGAGTTTTATTTTATTTGACAATAACATGAAGTGTATTTAAATTTATTCAAGAAAGTGTCTAAAAGGAGAATTTGTCATTTCTTTTCCAATAATTCAAAATAGAAAAAAAATATTAAAAAGTAAATAAATAAAAAATAAATATTCTTGTTCCTTATTTAAGTGAAGAGAATCAAGACAAAAAAAAGTAAAAATAAAAATAAAGCTTATTTCATTGCAAATTGTACAGTTACAATTGATTCCACAATTTTATGGAAAACCCAACTCAATCAGTTTTACTGAACCTTTTTTCTCTTTTTCATATTGAAATATAATTCCCTTATTTCAAGAAAGACCTTTTTTAATAGTTAAAAAAAAAATCATTCAAATAAAGTTGTTTATGGAAAGCAATTACAATTAAAAAGTGGAAAGCTTTATAAATAAAATACCGACCTCATTTTAATGAGGGAGAGTGGCTGCTGGAACAGGCACTGCTGTCGCCCAACACACCTGAAATAAAATAATGAAAAATTAAGCATATAAACAAGACCCATATTTCATCAATCATCTTTGCAATTAAATAATCAAACACAAATATATATATATATATATATATATATATATATATATATATATATTATAAAATGGACTTAGTCCATTTCATATATATGTTGTCATCTGTTTATGTTAAGATACGCTTTGAGCAGACATGATCATTCAAGAAAAATCATGGGAAATTTGTTGTTTAAAAGCAGTAATTTGACTTTGCTAATCAGATGCTTCCTCTGTAGCTAAATGATATAGCATGTCAGGCTAAATAACGGTTCTGTGTAGGACACGGGTTTGATTCCTGTCAGAGGATACATATTTTCTACATAATTTCTCAAACATTCAGGCCAGTAAATGTTGTTAATACTTTTTATTATAAACAGAGAATTTACTTAAATAATTGTATCTATAAAAATAACGTATAAATAGAATACATACATACACACACACTATATATATATATATATATATATGAAAATGGATTTTATGCTTTCATCTGACACTTTTGTTATGTCAAAAGTAGTTAAGTAGACTCTGTATTTTAAACAGTGTTTATTTTGTCTACTGGCCTGCACACATTTAAGTTTTCAAGCATATTTATTTATTTTCGTCTACTGGCCTGAATATTCCAGAAATTTTATTAAAGAAAAATATGCTGTTTAATAAATAAATGGAGTATTTACTCAAATATGAGTATCCA
Source organism: Acanthosepion pharaonis (assembly GCA_903632075.3). Classification (NCBI taxonomy): domain Eukaryota; kingdom Metazoa; phylum Mollusca; class Cephalopoda; order Sepiida; family Sepiidae; genus Acanthosepion; species Acanthosepion pharaonis. Next base: position 797,582 of record CAHIKZ030000340.1, read on the forward strand.
CTAAAAATAACATTTAAAGTGATAAAAATCTATTGGATTGATAAATAAAATTCCTTACTTTAGAAAATTACGTTTGAATACAAAACTGAACAGATATGAAAATTTCAAGCAATTTCATACAAGAATTTTACTTAAAAGGTACACGTCAAACTTAGCTTGATCATCGAGGCTGCTCCATGGCTGAGACAGTTAAGGTACATTGGATCTAACAAGAATTTCCCTCTGCCCAGAGGGGAAACAAGTCCAAATCCTGCCAGAGAGCACATATTTTTCTTTAATAAGATTTCTTGAATATTCAGGCCAGTAGACAAAAGTAAATAAAATATACTGATTAATAAATAAATGAGTGTCTACACAAATATGAGTATTCACTGAAAATAACACATATATACATTATATATAGATATAGAATAGTCTAATAAGTTTTCTTCCAGCCTTAAAGAGTTTAAAGAAGATTTTATTGACAATCTTAAATGATCTGGTAGTTTCAAATTGCCAAATTATCTTTTCTAGCAGTAATTTGTCATAAATGGATCTAACTTTCCTAGCAAACATGAGCTTTGCAGTGATATTTGCATTTGACATCATTTGATATACACTCAAAAATTCTTGTTGTGCTATTTCTTCAAGCTTCCAAGCATTTAGGTTTTCTTAATGCCCTTCTGAAAGAATAAAAAAAAAAAACAGTCAGCTTGACAATTCTACCTCAGATGATAAATCAACATTGTCAAATGTTCAACCACATAGTTTTGCAAAAATTTTTAAACTCACTAGAAGTAAATTGAGTCAGGTACTCCAAAGCTTGCAAAAATTTAATCCTTATTGCAGTAGTAGGTCATTTACACCTTAATATCTCAGGCCATTTTGTGAAATTGTTGACTACAATTAAATAATTTAGTGGTCCAGCAAAGTACATATGTAATCTTGACCATGGTTTATCAGTGTTAGAACATGTCTGATAATTCATAGGTGGTAAATTTGCTGCTGAATTACAACTGTATTTTGAATATCCAACTTTAGCCAATAGATGTAGCTTTTCATCAGGGATTTCATCCTCATTATTCCCCGAATGTCCTACGTGGAATTGTTGCAAAATACTTTTTTTGCACCAATAACAGAATTACTATTCTTTCCATGTACAAAATACTCCATCAAAAACAAAACATTGTATTATTGTTAACAGGTTCAATTTTAGTTTTATTCCATTTCAACTTAACATCATTCATAGTTTTTTGAATAAATGTATCCTTTTTAGAATGAATTTTGATATAGTCTATCGTGACCAACAACTTTTTAATAGTGTTACACACCAGGTTTTTAATTTCGCTTTCGGATTCCAGCAAAGTAATCGCAGTATCTTCAAATTCTTTATATTTAGATAAAAATCTGGACAAGCCATCTGTGTGTCCTAATTTTTTTGATTATAGAAATTCAATCTAGTTCAATAAAATCATAGCCCAACACCGTAATCTGTTTCTTAGAAACAAATACACTTAATGGCTGATGATCGCCTTGCAGTATGAATTTTCTTCCTAATATCATCCTGTGAAATTTATTTATAATAAAAAAGCACTTATTTTGCAATTTGACTGTAGCATTTTTCCATATTTGTCAAACTTCTTGAAGTGTGGGCAACTGCTTTCACTGTACCCTCTTCAAATTTATGGTTTATTACCACTCCTGTGCCATATTCGCTCATGTCCACTACGACTATTATCTGTCGCTGCGGGTCATAATGTGTCAGTGATGACTCTGAAGTTAGTAATTTTTTTTTATTTTTTTTTAAATTTCTTCAAATGCTTTTTGACATTCTGCTTACCAATTCCATTTCATACCCTTTTTAAATAAATTATTCAGAAGTGCTCACAATATGTACACATCAGGCACATAAATATTATAATAATTTGCTAAGCCAAGAAATGATTGTAGGGTCACCAAATTTGTTGAGGAAGGAATATCTTTAATGACACTTGCTCTTGCGGAATCTCTCCTTCCTTTTTCGCTGATTATCTGCCCTAAATATTTAACCTTATTCATAAAGAACTAACATTTCTGTTCATGGAGTTAGTTTAAAACCAAAGGGAATGTGTATTAATAGTCAAATACTTCTGGTACTCCTCATCCACTTCAATTTGAAAATATGTCTCAGACAGGTCAATTTTTGAATAAAAAAAAAAAAAAATTTACCACCATTTAATTTGGTTAATATATCATCTGGAGTTGGTAGGGGATATTGTTGTAGAGTAGTTTTCACAGTGGAGGCTTGTATTTCAATAAGTTGTCCTAAATTAGGTTCGACGTACAAAACGTTAGGAACTTGGAAATAAGAGTTAATGACGCAGCAATCTAGTTGTGATGGTTGGTACTTCAATGTCCGATATCGTCTGACTCACTCAACACCACTGAACCAAACTGGCCACTGCTACTACTACTTATCTGTGGGAGAGTACATTACAATAGAATAGATATTATGGTATAACATCCCCCACTAAAACTTTACTGCGCAGGAGTAAAAAGTTTTCTTTATTTATTTTTCAAATTTTTACAGAAAATATGAAGAAGAAAAAAAACAACTAAAAAAAATTTTTTTTTTTTTAGCAACATCGTAGCTTATTTCCTACATTTTTTTTACCCACTTTTAAATGATCAGTTGCCTTTCTTTTTCTTTTGGATCGGTGTACCTTAGGTAAAATTATTTGCAGGGGTTGTTAGATCAAACTTATTAAAAATCACCTCCATCAGCGTTTTTTTTTTTTTTTTTTTCTCTTTTCCTCGCAGGACTGCTGTCAACCATGTCTGAAAAATGTCGTCTGACCTGTTTACTGCACGTGAGTTTTTCCCCTTTCACCAAGTACCTCATATAGCCAATCCGCTTTTCTATTTTTTTTTTTTTTTTTATGTATCTCCAAAGCGTTACCAGAAACAACCTTCCACTTTGAACTTCTTAAAGATGGACTCAGTTTCTGTAGGTTCTTCCTGTTGACTTAAATCATTTAATAATACTGCATGTCCTTGGTTGCATGTAACTTGTTCCTCAGTTTTTTTTTCGGTGTCGGCTTCATTTTTACTTTCTGAAGCTTGTTTTTTACATATATTGTAGGTGTTACCCATTCCACATTTTTAAATAAATCAATTTTCTCTAATCTGTCCAATTCTTTATCTATCTGTACAATTGAAACAAACAGCACATTCCTTTTCTTTTTGAATACCGCCTGAGTGTTTTGTTTTGGCTGTAATTTTGCCTCCATCTTGGTACACGTTCCCAAACCTGGAGAAAAAAACAGTAGGAAAAGTTCTCCTTAGTTTTTTTACTAATTTTTGGGCTTTGCAGTTTAAATTTTCAACCTTGTAACAGAAAGAATTTATTGGTAAATCCCATAATTGAAATTCTTTTATCCAATCTGTACCAAGTAAGTTCGTGGTATTTTTTATGACAAATAGTTTAGCTTTTCGCGTTTTTATTTAACGTGACGTTTGTAACAAATTCTCCAATAAATTGTATTTTTTCTCTCGTCACTGACCTCGCAATTTTATTTGTTTTCATTAAAGTTGGTTTCCCCAACTTCTTCCACGTATTCAAATTTATGATAGATAGGTCAGAACCAGTGTCGAGTTGCATTTTTATTTTATTTTTTATTACTTATTTCAACAGTAACAAATTTTCTAGTTATTCCATCGTTCATTTCGTCAGACTTTAATTTTCTTATTTTATTGTCTTTATTTTTTGACCTGCAGTGCAAGCTTTTATGACCCACTCTTTCACAGTTGAAACATTTTTATTCCTAAAATTGCAATATCTGTACCAGTGAAGTTTCGCAAGCAAAAACATGGCTTCGGGAGTTTTTTGTTTATTTTTTCCTGGTATTTCACTTTTGTTTGATAATCCATAATTTTAGAATTCTTTTTGGTAGACTGACTTTCTTTTTTGTAGCGTATTTTTCTTACATGTCAAATGCCAGACTGTTCTATCTTTTTCAAGTCTTTCTTTATGCTAATATATCTTGTGTAGTCTTCTGCCAAATTCTGTACCAAAATCCTCGGTTCGTTTTCCAATTTTGAAAGTACCAATTTCCTCAATTCTGCGTCTCTTTCTGAAACTAGTCCTTGAACGAATACTAAGCACTTAAAGTTGTCAGCGCTTAATTCTGCTAGTTCGAATTCTTCACAATGCTTGTTCACATTAGCTGCATACGTTATAAAATCTTGTTCATCCTCTTTCATTAGATTCAAACATTTCCACCTCTTGTGAAACAAAGATGTCTTTTTACTAAATAATCCACTTAATATATTTACCACCTCGGTAAAAGTTAACTCGCTAGTTTTTTTCAGTAAAATGTAGTTTACCAATTTGTTATGCTCAGCAGTTCCTAACTTGCTTAAAAGAAGTCTAACCTTCTTTCCTTCAGACCACATGTGGCAGTCCTCATTATACACGTCTGTATAATACTCTTCAAAAGTTATTTCTTCGTCTGGACTGTACATGAATATTTCAATCAAATTCCATATTGTATTCTCTGGGAAAGAAACATTTTGTAAATTTTCCTCTTTCCTCTTCTCAGTCATTTCCAGAATTTTGTTTTGAAACTCCTTATGCATCAGTTCCATGTCTCATTGAAACTGTACCTGTCTATTAAAGGTTTCCTCCTGAAGTTGTATCTGGAACTTTTTCTGCTGCTCTAATATAGTCTTTTGTTGTTCAGTCTGGAACTTAAAATTCCTGGAATATATTTTGCATTCCTCCATCTTTGCAAAAAAATTCAACAATGCTTAAATATTGTAGAGGGGGGTCCAAAACAATTTGTAATTCGTGACCTATTTGAGCAAACTGTCTTATCGAGAAAAAAAAAAATAAAAATAAAATTCTTTTCTCAGTTGAGAATACAACTGATTTTTTCGTTAATAAGTTTCGAAAAAAAAACGTTTTTTTTTTTTTTTATGTGAATCCGAGTTGTTGTCGTCAAAATTTGACAAGCAAATCTTTTTCTCTTTTTCCTCCGTATGAAAAACGAATTTCGTCACTAAATAACATGAGCTAATTTTTTTTATTTCTTCACTGTATGAAACCCAATCACACATATGCCACGTTTATTATGGCGGGTGAATTTTTTTTCTTTTCTTTCACTTCTGTACGAGTTATGAATCCACATTGACAACTGTTGTAGAGTGAACGCAGTCTTGTTTTTTTTTTCGTATGAATCCAAAATACGTTTGTCGCCAAGTGTTGTATATGGCGAAACAAATTTTTTTTTTTTTTCTCTTTAAATTTTTTTTTCATATGAATTTCGAATTCTGGTCGCCAAAGTTGTTATAGAGTGAACGAAAAATTTTTCTTACGTATGAATTATGAATTACGAATTCCTTGTCGCCAATGTGTTGTTAGGTGGACGAAAAAGTTTTTTTTTTTTCTTTCTCCGTCGTCAATGTTGTAGTAAAGTAAACGAAAGATTTTTTCTTTTCCCGTATGAATTATGAATCATTCGTCGCCAAATGTTGTAGAGTAGTTTTCACAGTGGAGGCTTGTATTTTAATAAGTCATCCTAAATTAGGTTCGACGTACAAAACGTTAGAAACTTGGAAATAAGAGTTAATGACGCAGCAATCTAGTTGTGATGGTTGGTACTTCAATGTCCGATATCGTCTGACTCGCTCAACACCACTGAGCCAAACTGGTCACTGCTACTTATCTGTGGGAGAGTCCATTACAATAGAATAGGTATTATGGTATAACAGATATACACTTGGTAGGAGGCAGTCATTCAACCCAACACACAAACAAATTTTATTTTTCTTTCTAATATAAACTGCTGACATGACCTATTCGGAATAATCTATTTTTCCAATAACTCTGTGGTTTTCTAACCTATCAAGTTCAGTGTAGACTCCAACGCAGCAAAGGATATCTTTCTTTTAGGCTTAAAACTACTATTACATTTTCTTTTAATTTGAAAAATGCCTTTGTACATTTTCCCAACTCCTCTGAGAAAATATCTGTGAATTTAATTTTTAGTTTAAGCAATGTTTCTTTAGCTGCAATCTTTTTCTCTAATGAACAATTAATTTTTCTACAGAATTAATCAGCCAATTCCATAGTTCAATAATAATTATATAGAATTATGCCGGTAAAGTCAACCAGGTGTGTGAGAAATTTAAACTGGACAAACTATCCTCAGACAGATTTAGATGTCTAATCTTCAATAACATCAATAATTTTAGCCAATCAATGACTAGAAAATTGGAATTGGAATTTTTTTTTAATACATAAACATCTGCTTTTTTTAACTTTACCTGCAAGAGTGATGTTACACATAATTTTCCCAGGAAAAATTAATTTCTTACCCAATATTCCTCTCGCAACTTTGTCGGTTTTTTCAAGTTAGGCTGGCCAATTCTGTTCCAAGTTTGTTCATCAATAGCTGTAATATCACTTCCAACGTAAAACTGAAATCGCACCATAGGATTATTCATTTTGACTGTCACAAATTTTCTATTTGAACTTTCCAGTTTTTTAGCTGGTAGCACTACTTTCAGCAAGTTAATGTGCATTTCTCTTGCTTTTCAACTTGCAGTAGCTTCATCTGTGATCTGTTTTTCCACAAAACATTTTTTGGTTTTAAATGGACAGACCTTTCTGAAATTAAAGATACCACAGCCATAGCATGGGTTAAGTTTGGCAGTATGTTTATTTCGGATTTTTTTTTTTTGCTACTACTGTCTTCTTTCAAACTACTTGTACTCCTGACATGTCATTTTATTCAATTTTTCCCTGCATCGTGCCTTAAATTGACAATTTTTTTAGCACTCTTCCACAACAGTCTGTATCATTAACAAGTTTTATAAGGATTCAAGAACGTATTTCTGTATTGTTGCTTGATATTGGACCTTTAACAAAGTGAATTCTTTTCACCTTAAATTTTTGATAATATCAACACCGTTTCATTAAATGACACTTTTCTGAGATATTCAGCAAAATGAAATTCAGATATTTTTCATGTTCAGTGGAGAACAATTTTTGTAACAGAAGACATTCTTTCTTTTCATCTGACCATCCTTAATATTCTTGTCTGAAAATGGCCTCGTACCATCTGAAGTACGACATGAATATAACATTTTCTTCTGGGACATAATTAAATTCACCAATCAAGTTAGCATCTGAGTCTGATGAAAATGAAATGGACACATTGCCTGTTCCTTGCTTTTCCAGGACTGCCTTTAACTGTTCTCGAATTTCAATTTGCTCCCACTGCATTTGTTGTAATAATGTTTTCTGGAATTCTTGCTGTGGCTGAATAATTATCTTCAGTTCTTCCATAGTGTATTATGCTCATCCAAATAGTCATTAACTAAGAAGAAAAAGTTGTCTTTTTTTTGTATGAATTTAAATCCTTGTCACCACTGTTTCGTCTTCATTCCATTGAATAACAATAACAATCATGAAATATAATGTCGCCTGGAGTCAACATAGTCTTACTAAATTCTGTAGTAAGGATATAATGCCCACTCCTGGCTAGCTTTCTAATGACAATTCTCAGTATTAGTGTACAGGCTATTTGGACAAGTGCAAGAGAGGTGTGTTCATCTCCATAACAGGATTCATCACTGCTCGTTAGGAAAGTAGCATTAATTTTTTTTTTTAACATAAGTAACTTCTAAAGTTTATTTCAGCACTTAAAAAAAAAAAAAAATGTTTCAATAATCTTTCTATGAAATAATAATTTTGCTGGTCCTTGTCAAGATTAATAATGGATGTAAAAGTATGCTTTCATAGCTAGAGTATGATCAGGTAAAATAGGTATGTAAAAATGACTTGCCCAAATGGCCACTCCCCTATTCTTCTTTGTCAACCAGCATGGCATGCCAGAGAGAGGACATTTTACCAAACAACCAGTGATGGAAGAGAGTGCAAGAAGTGAATTCATGTCTTTCCCAAGAGGATTAGCACAAAGTGAATACAGGCAACCTCAGCAAGAATTAGAACTCAGTTTTTTTTTTATTTTTTATCCTAGTTTTTTTAGTTCCACTTTGCAGCTCCAATATCAAATTTATTTTTATCCTCTGGTAAAGAAAGAACAAAAAGTGAGTGGAGCTCTGAGCAACCAAGATAGCACCCCTCCAATGCACTAAGAAAAAAAATAAAGTCACACTATGGCTGATATCTGCAAAGAAACAATACATTTTTTTTTTTGAGAATCCCACTTGTAAAATTTTTTTTTTTTTTTTTTTAAATGTCAACCTAGACTTGTGTACCCTATTTGGTAGATGTATAGGTTCTTTACGCTAAAAACAATGACCTGGTGTCATATTTTTCTATTGTGAAGTGGCATATAAATACATCCACAGCATAAAAATATAGTGTAGAAACTTTGTCAAATGCCATAACAAAAAGGAAACTTATACTTAACATCAGGAAAAGGTAGTTGAATTTTCTAGGGCACATGAGAAAAGAGGGATTGAAAAATTGGATACTCACAGGACAGATTGAAGGCAGGAAGAACAGAGGAAAACAATTTATAACCTACCAAGCAAACTTGAGTAAATGAATGGCTTAACAGGGTTTAGAAGGGATAAAAAAAAAAAAAAAAAAAAGCAAGATTTATTAAGGCTACAAAGGATAGGAAATTGTGCAGAGCGATGAGCACCTACACCCTGAAGAAGCATATTATATAGAGTGCCCCATGAAAAAAAATAAAAAATAAAATTTACTATATAATGAAAAAAAATTAACATAAAAACTTTTTTAGTTTGAACACCACATCTAACATTTCTGCTTTTGTTCTGTTTTAAGTTACTAAATTGTTATGTTTTTGTTTCAAATGACTGTAACAAAAATTCCAACAATTAAATAAACTGTGCCAAATTTTCTGTTTTTTGTGGGACACCCTGTAGAAGTAGAAACTAACATAAAATGGGTAATGATAAAGAGAGACTCAATAAGCCAGTGAATTGAGGTTAAAATACAGGATGTGAAAAGAGTAATGTTACTCTATTGCTTCTAAGCAGATATTAGATGTTTGTTTATAGGTCAGAATTATGGTAAAATGGTTAAGGAATTTATGCCCCAGAATAGGATCAGAAAATCTGCTGCTGCTGCATAGACTAACATTTCTTCCAACTCAATATGTACTTTAAGAACCTATTAAAACAAGCAGCAAGGCAATTTATCTCATTCCTAAGGTTTTTATAAGAGAGATGTTGCTGTTGTCTGCTAGTAGTAATAAAAAAAATTAAAAAAATAAAAAAATTGTTACTCCTTCCACTTGAATGAATTCCCATAAACCAGTACAAATTTATTCTATTGTGAACTGAGATACAATTTTTTTTTTAAATATCATTCAAGTCTTAAGTTTTATGAAATATTAAAATCTAGGTCAACTACTATAGAGCAGTAGTTAGTTTTGCAAATACCCCAATATTGTTGCTTTGTACAAGACTATACTAAACATAGTAAATATTTACATATTTATAAAATAGGATAAAAACAGGATGAAATCTTTCAAAATTATACAAATAATTGAGAGGGATTGTTATTTCCAAGGCTAGTGGAGGAAAATAACAAAAATAAAAGAAAACATACTGAACATGCACAAGAAAACCTTTTAGATTTTATTTTTATTCCAGAAGAGATCAGTTCTCTATCAAAGTGAGAGAAAGAGAGAGAAAAAAAATACTAAACAGACTGGCCAAGGTTAACAAAGTCATTGGTGGGCTGTACAAATATGGTGGGTGAAATAAGAGCTTTAGGAAAAGATATGAAAGTTATACAAAGCTGTTGTACTGACCCTTTTGTGTGTGTGTGTATGTATATATATATATATATATATATATATATATATATATATATAAAATCTCAGGAGTTGAACTACTCAGTATGTAACTTATCTTCTGACACCGACATAAACAAATTAGATGAAGAAAAGATTGCCCAAGACAAACACAACATTTGGCAAACAGTAAAAGCCTTAGGAAAGACCCAAAAGTAAACTATCTACAGAACTATTTATTTAAGCAAATAAACTCATTTATGATAGGGTACCAAAATCCATAACCAGTGGGTGGTGTCAGTTTGGTATCCTACTGGATACCAAAATGGTGGTTCACCTATTTTGACAAAGTACCCATATACCAATTTCCTGGTACCCACTTAAATTGTATTATTTTGATTAAATTCTTGGATCATTTTTAATTGTTTACATTTATTTTATATTCATTGACAAAAAAAAAAAAAAAAAAAAAAAAAAAACAACATGAAAAGTGTTATTTTAGCACATGTACCAAAATTTTAATAGATACCACATTAATAATGTGGAACAAAGATCTTGGATTTTGGTACCATCCAACAACCCTGAATTAACTAAAATGTTATTAGCAACCAAAGCAAAAATATTCTAAAGTTCAAATATGTCTTGAAGTTAATAGTTTAAATAAAAGAAATTTGTGATGGAAATGAGGTAAATAAAATATAAAAAAAAGAAAAATAAAGTGAAATTGAAAGAATAGATTTAAGAAAAGATTGGGGAAAAAAAAAAAAAAAAAAAAAAAAAAGGAACTTGGTCAAAGCATACAAGGAAGATTTTTGATGGTTAGAACACTTAACCAAACCTTTGTTTAGACAGACTAAGAAAGAAAAAAAAAAAAAGTGCCCATGTCAAAAAGAAAGTTACTGGATTAACAAACACATAAGCACAGTTTGTCATGTCTTATATTATCTACACAAACCTCAACAACCCAAAGCACACTGCATAAATGTGTTTTCTGCATATCAGCTTAATAAAAACAAAAATTAATATATTATGACCAGTCAGAGCCACTTTTGCTCAAAAAACAAAACCTTAATTTCAAGCCAACTAAAAACTATATATACCCAAATTCAAATAGACCAGACAGATCAGCATTTGATGTCGAGAATGACACGCTGAGGGACAGATTCATCGACAACACTGATAAGAGACCACCAGGTGTCCATTTCACCACTCTCTCCCAGTGCCTTAACAGCAACATGTAGAAATTACCAGTCTTTCTGTGGGGAAAATTGTGAAAATGGCTTACCTCGGAAACGCGTGCCTCCCACAAGCTATTTCGGCAATGGACAAGTTCGATCTAAAATTGATCCCAGAATTCGACGGCTCCCCCACGGGCCCGACTATCGTCGAATGGTTTGAAAAGGCCGAACGTGTTTGCAAGGTGTCCAAAATAAAGGAACCTGCACTGGTCATCCCACTGAGACTCATGGGAGGAGCCTACGCCGTATACCAACAGCTCGGGGACGATGCTGACCTAGAAGAGATCAAGGACGCCCTGTATACAGCCTTTGGAATAGACCCCTTCATCGCTTGGAAACAGTTCATCAGACGGCGGCTCGAGCCGGGTGAGACCATGGATGTCTACCTGGCTGATTTGTGAAGGCTGGCAGTACCGTGTGGCGGAGCAACGGACCGCATACTGGGGTGCGCCTTCCTGGCAGGACTTCCCGACGACACCAGTCGGCTTCTGCAAGCGTCTTCAAGATTGGACACACTGGGAATTGACGAATTGCTAGCCAGGGCCCAAAACATCTTGAAGGACACAGAACAGGTCGCGGCAGCCGTGAGAACACCTGAGACACCGCGGGAGGGCCCAAAGTGCTACAAGTGTGGTGGACCCAACCATTTCTCTAGGGACTGCCGGAGCCAAGTGGCGAGGAGGCGGGGCGGCCGACGAACCGGAGCACACTACGCTGCTATCGCTGCAAAGAGTTAGGCCATGTAGCACAGGATTGCTCGAGAACGAGTCCGGGGACAAGGTGCTGTCGCAAACTTTTGACCCCTCTCGGTCAGTAAATGCGGCATTGCCTGTTGTCAACGTGTACGTTGAGGGTAAACTATGTTCAGCGCTCATTGACACTGGATGTTCCCGATCGATCGTTAGTGCGGATCAATGCGTGACATGGAGCAAACAAGACTCGAGCACCATCATTCGACTGTTGAAGAATGTTTTCCTGGAGCGAGGCTCACCCGTGGAAATACTGACGGACAACGATACTGCATTCACCAGTAAAGACTTTAAAGAATTTGCGGACAATTGGGACGTGTATCTGCGGTTCTGATGTGCCTACTCGCCAAATGGAAACAGCATCGTGGAGCAGAACCATCAAGACCATCGCAGCCAGGAAGGGCTGTACAGTATTGGAGGCGGTTTACTGGTATAATGTCGCCCCGAAGATAACGTTTCACCATCCCGGCGCCGGCTGATGCACTGCACAAATATCATGTCGTGAAAAGGCCGAAGCCAACCCGCTGCCTGAACTAGAAGTGACTGGAGGAGATTGAAAAAAGGAGACGTTGTTTGGGTCAAAACCCCACGCGGCAAGTGCACGACAAAATACGGCACTGGTCGTGTTACGGAGGTGATCATTAAAGACTTGTGATGCAATCACTATCGTTACTGAGCGATGAAAGCGATTCCACATCTGAGAGTAGTGAGCGTTCAATCTGCCTTGAGTTAGACCTGCAGGGCAGTGATTCTGATAACAGCAGCCTCCCGGCAGAAACAGTGTTTACCGACACTCAAACCACAGACGAGAACACGCATGAGAATGAAGCTTGTGTTGTCCCCCTTCGGAGGGGGACTCGACGGCGACGATCACCACCTCCTTGCCCTGTTTGTGATCATGAGATCAGGGGGGAGTGTGGGGAAAATTGTGAAAATGGCTTACCTCGGAAACGCGTGCACATCTGTGCAGTATGCAAACTCCGGTCCTCCCAATGGTAAAAGGAACCAAAATGGCGGCGCCCATATTTTATGCCGGGCGGTCTCGGTTAGTTAACGCGAAATCTCGTTGTCTCGTCATTCGCATGCAAATTGTGGTCGGTCCTCGGCTGTATAAAGCAGGCTCGTTTTGCTGTCTGGGATCAGAGAGCTTTTGGCTCGTGAGAAGGTTGGATGTGCGACACCGGTTTCTTTGTTCCTACCTGCTATCATCAGTTGAGTTGTTGCGTTACCTCCCACATATACATGTAAATAAATTCTACATTTATTTACCCCAACTCAATGTCCTCTTTTGTTTGATACTTCGATTTATATTTGCTTAGGCGGAGAAGGAATTAACCTCCTCAACAGTAACAACAAAGTTCTATCTTCCAGGTTACACATTTCCGCCTCCACAACAAATTCAATAAAATAATTATAGGCAGATATCACAAACTTACTTTCAACATAAAACCAGCCAGAGACTCAACTTGGCCAAGTTTTATGTACTTTAAATATAGACAACACTAGATATTTTGTAGCACAACAAAAATGTCTGCTACTCTGTCAGAAGCTGTCAAATAAAACCTGTGATAGCTTAATTTTCTATTGTGTTTATCTAGCTTGGTACAGACTCAATGGAAACAGAGGATGCAATAACTGAACATTATTAGAAAGAAAAGACCAGATATCTGTAGATATGGACAGTAGAACAATCTACCCACACAGATTAAATAAAAAAAATGTTCACTTCAAAATTCCCTGAAGGTTATGCAGACTGATGGACATCTGAAGAGGACAGGAGAGTACACTATTTACATTATTTGGACTATTGTCCTCATCTTTGTTGCCATATTTATCACATTTTGGCCGGTGGTGGGAATGTCGAACTGAACCCTTTATTTCGCTTGCTGGGGTAGACTGTTCTAATTCCACGTGCCATGTCTATCAGTTACCTCCTGTTAATATTGAACTCACAACTCTTTGGGTCCTGTCAGTAGATCTAACCAACACCTTTATCCACTGTGCCATGTGTCCTTAAGGACATCTGTGTATGAATTTCTGGGACTTATAAACTTAATGTCATCAGCAACCATTTTTACCAGTGCTCATATTACAATTTTTGCTGTAATCAGTGCATTTTTTTTTTTTTTAAACCAGAGCTCATATTGTAATTTTCATTGTTATTATTGCTTTTTTCCTTATTATCGGTTTTCATATTGTATTCATTTCTATGATTGTTTGGCTCAGAAGATTTGTAGCCTAGTGTTGCGAGTTCAATACCTAGTTAAGGCAGTGGAGAACTTGGGGAGGTGAATTAACAGGAGATAACTGATAGACATGGCACTAGAACAGTCTACCCCAGCGAGAAAATAAAGGGTTCAGTTAGACATTTGAACCACCTGAAGAAGGCTGGAGCATACAACAGCCAAAATGCTTTGATAAACATGGCAACAAAGATGAGGACAATAGTTCGAATAATATATAGTGTACATAATACCTCATCTAAGAAATATAGATGAGACTGGAGAGTACAAGGATGAAAATGTGATAAGATGACAACATTAGTTCCAATATAAATAAAATTTCAGCCCAGAAATTGAGATACAAATTGTTTTAATATAGCATTGTTGGGTTTCCTTTGTGAGCACACATTATGAACTGTACTCCCTGCACTATTATTTAAAAATATGTGAATTTATTCATGTTAACTCCATCTTTTTATGTTACTAAACATTGTTGTTATTACCCAAAGCAAAGTTCCTATTTTTTCTGGTCTATTCAATCTGAAAATACTTTGCCTTTTTGTACTAAAACTTAATGTCCCAATTTTAATCACAACATACAATCAATTTACCTTTAGGAGGAAAGTTAAAAGATGATTCCCATGTAAAATTAACAGTGACTAGAATTAATTTAGTATTTAATTATAAATAAAATATTCAGGATTGGAAGAGAACATAACCTGACAAAGGTTAGATAACAAACACTACTACTAGTCAACTCCAAAAACTGTTTAACTTAAAACAATGTAATCCGTTTTTTCTTTTTGCTTCGTTTCGATTCAAGATCTTATTAAAAGAAAAACAACTTTAACAATTACCCGGATGTCTAAAAAAAATAAATTAATAAGTAAGTAAAATAAGTAAATAAAAGATTAATTTTTTTTTCTTCGGATACAAGTTTAACGTTTAAACGATTTTCGCAAAATATTGATTTACTTCCCTTTCAATTTTTTTTTTTAAACTAGCCTCATATTCTTTAACCTTCCTTGCGCCAATGCTAAGTGCAGATGAAAATACTTCAGAAAAAAAAATCTAGGAAACACAAGAAGGCGATAATAAATTAGTAAACGGGTAAATGTATATTGTAACACCCGAGCGCTAATATCCCTTCAAATTTTTCCAAAAAAGTCTTAATTCCGTGCAAATGTATATGCTTTACTCAAATCAACAATTAGATATTAAAGAAACCTACCTTTTTGGATGTTAACGACCAGAAATAATTGGACTTATTTCGCTCTTCTTATCATACTTTTGGCCTTATTGAGAGACATTCACTGCTGAACCATTTCAGCACAGACTTATACAATTTTGGCCTAAATT
Source organism: Acanthosepion pharaonis (assembly GCA_903632075.3). Classification (NCBI taxonomy): domain Eukaryota; kingdom Metazoa; phylum Mollusca; class Cephalopoda; order Sepiida; family Sepiidae; genus Acanthosepion; species Acanthosepion pharaonis. The sequence continues at coordinate 812,908 of CAHIKZ030000340.1, forward strand.
ACTCCCTCAACGAAATTAATACGCATTTTTTTTTTTTAAATTTAAGTAAAGTTAACTTTTAACTTTCAAGTTTAGATTTTACTTATTTTTTTTAAGAAGAAAGTTAACTTTCAAATGTATGAAAATATAAAGTAATTTTCAAATGTATGAAAATAAGTAGTTTTTACTTAATTTTTCAGAAGAAAGTTAACTTTCAAATGAAAATATCGACAAATAAAAAAGAATAACAAAGTAATTTTCAAATGTATGAAAATAAGTGATAAGTGTACTTTTTAAAGAAGAAAGTTAACTTTCAAATATATGAAAATATCGACAATTAAAAGAATAACAAAGTACTTTCAAATATATGAAAATATCGATGAAAATACTTATAAATTATAAATAACAAAAAGAACAAAATAAGTAGGACAGTAAAGCATTTTTTAATATTATACATTGAAAATAAAAAACAATAATTAAATCAATTGTAAGAGGAAGTTAAAAGCTTGGAAAAAAATGACATTGACAATTTAAAAACAAATGCAATATAGATGTCTATAACGAAGTAGGTCCTGGATACAGTCTGCTCGCCTCTCTCAGGAAAATGTGAAGGCGCTGACTATGTTTAGGGACTGCTTTTAAGAATAAAAAATGAGCAATGCATTGTTTTAAATACAAAGTTCTGTGTCCTGATAATTACATCCTTAGTCGTTCTCCATAGTCTTTCAACCGTCTCGTGTGGATAGTTTGATCTGTTGGATCTACAAAGTGTTCAGAATGGTTGATTTGCAAAATTGTACCCGTGTTCTGTTATCTAGACATACGCCCGACCAGCAATCACTGTAAATGATTGATCCTGGTCGGATGTGTTACTATAATCAAGGGAACAAGGTATGGGCATCCTTGGCTTCTCCTTCCCACCTGCAATCGGACGTAAGTGGTACCATGAAGGTCTTCTTCGAGACTCTTTCGATCCACGCAGGCAAGCGTGGCTTCTCCAAAAGTGTATTTTTCTATCACTAACACTGAAGCCACATTCTGTTTTCCGTCTGTTGGACGATTCAAACTGCTAGGACCGGAGACAGGTTTTCTGCAATGCCATACTTTCTGGTTGGCACGAAACAAGCAAGGTGAATGGCATCGAGGGCATTCCACGGAGGAAAATTAATATTCCATGTAGTCGAAGAAATTCTACTGAAGCCTCTTCATTCATTCAAAATTTTTGAATTGCTTCGTACATAGTGATCAAACAATTTGTGCAATTGACATTTCTTCAGTAGCGTGTACTGTAGTGTAGATGAGGATGTGGACAGTATTGGGATGAGTAAATAGACTGCGTCAAACCCCTGCTGACAGATGTCCGTATCATGACTGGGGACCACAAAATGCGACTTTTTATGGCATCAAAATAACTCTAAGGGTCTGGCTATTTGGCGGGATCGAAGAGTCGAAGAAGACCTTCATGGTACTTTTTACGTCCGATTGCGGGGAAGGGAGGCCAGGGATGCCCATACCCTTGTTCCTTCATTTTGAAAAATTACTTTGTTATTCTTTTTCTTTTTATTTGTCGATATTTTCATTTGAAAGTTAACTTTCTTCTTAAAAAATTAAGTAAAAACTACTTATTTTCATACATTTGAAAATTACTTTATATTTTCATACATTTGAAAGTTAACTTTCTTAAAAAAATAAGTAAAATCTAAACTTGAAAGTTAAAAGTTAACTTTACTTAAATTTAAAAAAAAAAAAAACGCGTATTAATTTCGTTGAGGGAGTAATTAGGCTAAAATAGTATAAGTGCGCGAAATGGTTCAGCAGTGAATGTCTCTCAATAAGGCCGAGAATAAGTCCAATTATTTCTGGTCGTTAACATCCAAAAAGGTAGGTTTCTTTAATATCTAATTGTTGATTTGAGTAAAGCATATACATTTGCACGGAATTAAGACTTTTTTGGAAAAATTTGAAGGGATATTAGCGCCCGGGTGTTACAATATACATTTACCAGTAAACGATGTGAATAATTATAATTATTCACATCAGAGTTATAAAAGATAGGAAGTTGTGGAGAGTCGTGATTGCCTACGTCGTGAAGGGATACGGCACAAAAAAAGAAGAATGAATGGAGGAAAAAAAAAAAAAAAGAAAGAGAGAAAATGTTCCAGAAATCAAAACCTTTTCTCCTGCTCCTCTGAATTAACCGAAAATATTTCCTTTTTTTAAGTAAAATGTAAACTGATTTGAAATATATCAGTGTTTTCTTCCCCCACCCCCAAAAATGAGATTTAAAATTTCAGTTTTTAGTTAGATAAAAATAACACCTGAAAAGCATAATTTCTGATTCATGACATTTCAAATCCAAAAACGAAGACACAGAATATGAGACTAGTCAAAAAAAAGGCATAACGGGAATTTAAAAAGGAGGTAAAAAAAAAAAAAGAAAAATCACATCACTGATGTGAAGAAAACGTTTGAAGCGGTAAACTTAACAATATTCTTTTTATTTACTTCTTATCTTAGTTGTTACGTAACATCAACATTATTGCTATTTTGGTCTCGTGTTGTCAATGAGAAAGAAAGAATGGCGATTGGGGAGAAATGACAATTAGTCAAAATTAATAAAACACAATACACGATTTGTCTACAAGAATTAGAATGACTTTGTAAAAAACAAAACTAAGGACAAAAAAAAAAAAAGCTAACACGTGTTCGTAAATTCCTCTCAAGTCCTGGCTTGTCTTATTAATGGCAACATTAAAGATCCTTTAAAATAAAAAAGATTTTTTAATAGGAAAAACAAATCAAATATTTTATCATAAAAACTAAAAACAATTTAAGACGAAAATAAAAATTCTTTGAGAAGGTGACCGTTTTTTTGTTTTTTTTAAAGATGGTCCGCTGGCAGTAAAAACTAATGCAAAGCTATTAATATAGAACTTTACGGTTATAGAAAAATAAATGACTACAATTGCGTGATTAAGAGATTTCGATTCCAAAGATTCTTGCAAGGAAATAAAAAAAAAATTAATATCAGCAACGAAATCGAAACGTACCTCAATAACAAAGCCATGTTGATGTTTAATGGCGATGATGACACGTTTGGTCTTCTTTTTATTCCATATTTACTTCCGTATATTCCGAAAAAAATAATCAATCGGATAAAATTTCTGTAAAATTTATTTCTAAAATTATTATTATTGAATATTTTATAAAATTTAATACTTTTACATATTATCAGTATGCTAGATTTTTTTACGGCCAATTAAATGTTAACGTTCGTTAAAAACAAACAGTGAATTCCCTACGGAAGACAAACATAAAATTTATATAGATATTTATATTAGGAATTTCAAGTCAGGTCAAAATTGAAATCAAATTTTAACCAGTAAATGCGCAAGAATAAGAGTTTATATTAATTGAAAAAATGCATTTTTATATAAATGTCTCACCTTCAAAACTTTAAAATGTTTAGAGAGCATACATTTAATAGACTAGTAGTTTGAATTAACTATGCTAGAAATATTTTATTTTTTTAAATAAAATATTTCTAGCATAGTTAATTATATGAAAAAAATAATATTAATCATTAATAAAAAAAAATAAAAAATAAAGTCATGAGACAAAATTATTAAAATTGCCAAAAATTCGATAAAAGTTAAAATTTGTTAAATGTTTTATTTATTGTGCTTATGGCATTCCATAGTTTTCCACATAAGTGTTTATTTCTTTGTTTATAGTTGTCTATTGAATCTGGCTCGTGGCCAGTGACGTACGCCATTTTTGAGAAAGCAATCGTTAATTTACATCACTATGGACCTTGAATCGTCCGGTCAGTATTTGTCTTTGATTTTAGAAGATAAAAATAAGTTATTTTAAAGGAAAATAAGACAATATAAATTTAAAATTCTTACCATAAATCTTTTCTTAACTCGCATTGACTATACTATCCTATTTTTTATACTGGCCTATGGCCAGGTTATGTAGTCGATCCTTTTTGAAGGCGTCTATTCAATAATTGGCCCGCGGCCAGTTTATATTTCAAAACACTGAAAAAAAAACAAGTTTGTCACAAGAATTTGTCTTCATCACAAAATCCTGATTATATTCGCGAGAAACGTTATTTTAGGAAATTATTCAAAATAAATCTCGGGTTTTAGACTCAACTAATCAGTTACTCTTTTTTAAAATTTTTTTTTTTTTTTTTTGACAAATATTGAGCCAACAAAGTCAAACTTGCTGTACTACGCATAAAAATGAAACATTTTTTTAAATAAATTAACTTATTTTTTTTTAATTATCAAAAAAAAATCTTTAGATATTTTTTACTGCTTTAACTTTCGCATTTGTTCTTTACTTTTGTTTATATTTCGTTAAAAAATACTTCATTGTTGCAACAATTAACATTTTATACTTTTCAAGGTTTTAAAAAAGCAAAAAATACACTTTTTTAATTTTAAAATAATTTTTTATATATCTAAAATTAAAAATAAAAAAAAACAATACAGTTTTTACACACTTACAACCTGAAGTATTTTATTTTTAAATTAGCCTTTTTTGTATTTTAATTAATTTTTTTTTTTCTTTTAGCACTGAAAAGTAACATTTTTAATCCCAAATATAAATGAATATCATATCAACCAGCATTTTTAAAAATTAGAATATTTCGCCAATAAATATTTTATTTTCATAATTCTTTAATTATTCGATGAATGAAAAATTGATTAGAAATTTTTGAACCTTCTTTTCTTTGTAATAAAACTTCTCTAGTAACATTCAAGAAAAATAACCTTTTTTATTTTAAAAAAATTTTAAAAAAATGTTAAAAATTTAATGTTTAAAAATTGTGTAATGTTATTAAGAGAGAAATGTAAAAAAAACGAAACTTAACAGGTAAGTTATTTAATTCCTGTGTTTAAAAACAAAACATTCTTTCCACTTTTCAGTTTTTTAGTCAACTCTGCAACCGACAGCCACTTTTTGCTGAAAAAAACAGCATAGCATAATGAAAAAAGACCCAAAGCTTAATAAAAACAAAGTTTTATCGTCAAAATGTTAATGTTAAGAGGAAAGATCAAATTATTTTTTATTATTTTATTAATTTTTTCAATCATTTCTAGCACGTTCGAGATTTTGGATAAAAAATCTTGTTTTTGTTTTTACGTCAGCTGTGTACGTAATATTTACGATTTAGTTTTTAGTGTTTTAGCACATTTTTCAGGTGAAAAACATTGATTTGGAAATTCTTGCAAAAATCAAGTAATTGTCGGATTTTAATGAAACTTTCAGGACTTATTCACAAATTAATGAAATTATTTTTTTTATTTTTTTTTTTTGTTTTAGAAAAATTTGGTAAAAATATTTTTTAGATGTTATCCCATATTACTTAATTAATTTCATGAAATTTCTAGAAATTAAATTTCCTTTCCAAAAATTTTTTTATTAATTAAAAGTAGGACTCCTTGGAGAATATAAATCATCCAATTTTTTTCTTCAAACTACTACTGTTTTTCTGAAAATCTGCTAAGAATGATAAACTAAAAAAATGTAATAAAACTATGACATTATTTAATTAGATAAGCTTTTAATTAAATTGCTTTTAAATAAGATTTATTAAGAAAACTATTGTCTTAAGAAATTTTTTTCGATTAATAATGAATTTTTACAAGAATTGTCTTCATTTTTTAAAATTTGAATTATAATTTATAATAATTTAAAAATCGTTTAAAATTCTACATTACTTCCTTTCTTTCAGATATTGTAATAAGTGGAAACTATATTTATAAATCAAAAATTGAAAAGTTTAATATAAGTTGTTTTGCAAAAAAGACTTTTAAAATAATTTTCAATTTTTTTATTAGCTTAAAACGTTTCCATTTTTCTATTTATGGTAGTCTACACGTGACATTATTATTATTATAAGATCACATGTTGTAAGAGTTGTAACTACTGAGAAACAACATGGATTTACAAGGTTTCCACTATTCCACAATTCATGCTTCCTAGGGATATGCTTTTACCATTTTAGGGTAAAAAAAAAAAAAAAGAAAAAAAGTCTATTAAAGAAAGATGAAAAAACAGTGCTAAATTGTCCAGTAACTTTTTTCAAAATTTTGATGGAAAAAAATTAACATTTTAAATTTAACTGTAATTCTCTTCTTCCTAGCTTACGCAACCTTCTTTTTCTTTCATATCTGACATCCGTTCGGGATATGGGAGATAATGGTTCTCCACAAATTTCCTGTCTTTTGTTTCTCTAACTCTTGTCTCTTAATTACCCCTATTTGTCCTTGTTCTACAATCCATTTTATTAGAACTCCTCAAGTAGATTACTCACTGTTTACCCTTGCTTCTCTGGGAGTATTAAATTCTCCAAGTCTTCTCTCCTTATTAGCATCCAGTTTAATAATTATCTCCTCTGAAAAATGGTTTTGAAACATTTACTTTTAATGCAGACACCACAATATTATCACTCAGTTACAAAAGAGACAGATATGCAATGTGATTGGCATCTCGTTTACAGTCGCTCTCTCACAGATGTGTCATCGCTTCCCTCTGTCTTTTCTACAAATACTTTCACGGCAACTGCTCTGACGAAATACTTTTGCTGGTTCCCAAACTGCATGAATTGAAACATGCTACTAGATTAGCATCTCAGTCTCATCCTTTCACTGTCGAAATGGTTAAATGTAGCTGTCTCTTCTACTCCAACTGCTTCTTGTCTTGCACTTCCCATCTCTGGAACTCCTTTCCTCTTACTTGCTTCCCTGATAGCTATAATCTCCAAATATTCAAATCTTGACATCTCCAGATGACTTGATCTATTCCCTGTACTTCTCTGCATCTTTTCCTCTCTCATGCCTCTTTATTCTTGCTCCCACTCTCTGTAACCCCTTGCATTCTAGTGGCACTCCCACTTTGCTTGGAGAGGAATTGCTTAAAAAAAATTTTTTTTTTGTTTAGACTAAATTTATTTTATCTACAAATAGTAAATAAATAAAAACTTTCATGAAAGATGAAATAATATGAAAGATGAAATAAGAAAAATAAAAAAACTATAGAAATATCACATTGACTTAATTCATTAACAACTTCTAGCAAACAGTACTTTGACGTGCTTTAATTTTTTTGAGTACCAAACACATCAAGAATTTATGAGACTGTTAGGGTAATGGTCTCTTAAATGAATGATTTGAGAAATACTGACTCTTTTGTAGCAGGTGTAGTTGCCTATAATGACAAGAAGTGGTTGATTACTTTCAAAATAAATTAATTCAATATGTATATGGGTTTTATATATACAGTCCAGCAAAATTATATACATACTTCAAGAAAAGAAAAACTTGTATAGATATTCTAATACTAAATTTATTCAGTCATCACAAGATTAATACAAATTACCTTTGGACTTTACAACCACAAGAGATACTCAAAATGGTGGTCTTAAGCTTCCAGACATTTATTAGTACAGTGAACTACTGCTGGTGCAACACTGGCCAAAATGTCCAGTAGGACTGTGTTACATGCATTTTCATTTTCTTGTCTAAGAGCCACCAATGTAGTCAGTTTTCTGCAATACACAATATCTTTTAGGGTTCCCTATAATTAAAAGTCTAAAAACTACGAAAGACAAGTTTTCCTTTCCTGAAGTGTATACATTTTTTGGCGGACTCTATATATATATATATATATATATATATATATGTATGCATGTATGTGTATATATATATATATATATATACACACATCAATGGCTGGTTTAAGGAGCCACTTGAGAGTGCACTTAGTAAGGAGGAAGTTCCACTCAAACAGCTTCTTCCTCAGAATTGTTATTTTGTGGAACAGACTCCTAAGAGGATGCTTTATCAATCACTACACTGTTAACCAATTCAAGTCTAGAGTTAACATATATATAAGTAACCAAAACTTTTTGAAACCAGGGAAAAATGTTCTTAAAATTTCAGTCTGAAGATCTTGATTATAAAATGCCTTTCTTGTGGTCATCCTATATCAAGGGACCTTTTTTCTCAACTAGTACCAGTCCCAATTAATTTCATATTGTGTATTGATTTGACCTTAAAATTTGTCCTATCCTAATCATGAGATGACATGAGCAGCATTTCTAAGAAGATTACTTTTGTCATATCATTTTTTTTTTAATTAATCAAAGTTGGTGAATTTTTGCCTGTCAATGCAAAAAATTTAAAATAGAAGAAAGTAAGCAACATTTTTGTCTTTATTTTTTTTTTTTTTTGAGAAAAAGTTAAAAAAATGTGACTCAAATGCAAAATAAAGATTTGTGTGGCTTATGGAGAAGGTTTTGTGAATAATCATACATGTCAAAAATGGTTTGCAAAATTTCATTGAGATTTCATGATGAATCAATCTACATGATTAGTTCAAATTAATAGTGATCAAATCAACTCATTACTTGAGACCAATGACATTTAAAAACTACCACAAATCATTGGTTTTATTAGGCCTGAAATTGCTTTATTCCCTAAGTTTGAGGATGTGCAGATGGTGTAATGGAAGAGCCAAGTTCAAATTTCAGTTGAGTTTGCTGCATTCACTTATGCACAAATACTCAAACCATCTTTTCTCCCTCGCCCCCAGCTATGGGTTATTTGGTTGGTTGATTTAGTTCAGCAACATATCAACTTCTATGGGTTATTTAATGCCAAAATCTAAATATTTTGTAAGTAATTTTATGCTTACAACTAGAGATATTTTGTCCATAATTTTATACTTTCAGGATAAAAGATATGTTGTTTTAGATATATAGTTTGTAGATCATAAACTGTATTGTTGGTAATTTTGCTATATAAATGTATTTTTATATTTTTTAGTGGTGCATTGATTGTCATTTTGCTGTAAAAATATATTGTTTTTCATTTTATTATAAAAAATGTACAGTTGATTTTTGTTTGGGGGTTCACTATTTGCCCACAACGGGGACCCTAACAAGTGCTACCACCTCAGGTCAGGGTGGACCTGGAAATAACAGCAATTAAGAGATGGTTCCACATTCCACAAAACCTACAATCTTCTAATCAGAGGCCTTACTGCTGGATGTAGTTTATCATCATACCATGGATAAAGCTATGGGTTAAATAGCAGGACTTGTATCTGGAAAAATTATTGTTATCTCTCAAAAATTCCATTATTCACTTGCGAAAAAAGAGAATTATTGTTATAATTCCCCAAAATATGTTTCAGTTTTAAATAACCCACAAAAGGTTGGTAAGCCATAAAAAACAAATCTGTCAAAATCTCTAAACTAGAGCATTTAAATGGTATTCTGTTAGCTAAAATTATACTACAATGTGCCATTTTGCTATATATATGGTAATAAACATATAATTAATAGAAACAACAAATGCCAATCTAATTACACAGTCTACTTATGAAAACCAAAAATAGTAAGTTTCCAGTTCTAATCAGTTGTTGCAATTCAGACATTTGTGATTTGTATAATAATGTCACACTGTGGTTGAATTATCTTACAAATATAGAATCTAATTACAGATGTTACAGTTCTTACAGATGTTACAGAAATGGATGACTAAACTTTCATACACCATGTGTTAGTTTTTCTACACTCAAGTCCAGATGCACTTTATTTTATTATTATGCCTCTTGATTCCTTGGGGAATATAGGGCTGCAACAACATCTCTCCGATGAACGCAGTTCCAGGCGATCCTTTTCAGCTCAGCCCATGTCATGCCAGCTGCCTTCACCTCTGCGTCAACAGTTCTGCACCAAGTCTGTTTTGGTTGACTCACATTTCGCTTCCCTTGTGGATTCAAGGGCCTGCCTGGTGACACTAGAAGCAGTCTTACAAAGTGTGTAGCCGGTCTATACCTATTTCTGTTTCTTGATGTCAATCGTGATTGGGGCTTGTCAGGTCTTCTCTCACAGTTGGTCATTGGAGATGACTTTCAGCCACTTGATATTGAGGATGGTCCTGAGACATCGGTTGGTAAATGTCCGAAGTTTGTGGGTGTTGGCTTTGGTTACCCACCAGGTTTCTGAGCCATAAAGTAGGACCGACTTGACGTTGGTGTTGAAGACCTGGATCTTGTTGTAAGGTGAGAGGGCTGTTGATCTCCAGATTGGCCGCAGAGTGTTGAAAGCATGTCGGGCTTTGTTGACTCAGCACTTGATGTCTTTACTGACAACACTTCCCAGGTAGACAAACTTCCCAGGTAGACAAACTTCTCGACTTCCTTGATGTCTTCTTGGTGTAGTCATACTGGGTCTTGTTGTCTATTGTTTACCCTTACGACCTCCATCTTCCCGATGTTGATTTGGAAGCCAGTCTTCTCTGCTTCTTCTGCAACATGTCTCCGCTCCTCCTGCACATCTTGATGCATTTTACAAACATTGTAAAAATATTTATATCAGTATCTTTAGTATTTTTATATAATTTTTTCAGTTAATATAAAATCAGGATGAACAGTGTTTTTCCCTTAATGAGGCATTTGTCTTCATTTTGATTTTACCAAAATTCTAATGTTTTTAGTAAAATTAGTCACCGAAAGCAGCAGAGAATTCTTTAAATATTGATCAGTCACTTGCAACTCATCTAGTTTTTAATCAATAGTATATGGGTGGGTGCATATCCAGCATTCTAGATGACCAGAGTATGGCAGCTGATCTCTCCTCTGACCTAGCTTTAACAGCTCATTGAGGTGAAAAAACTGGCTTGAAAACCAAATTAGTAACATCCCATCATCACTGAGCAGATGCTGAATTTTTATCTATTGTGATGAATGGGTGTTCTCTCAGGGTGGCCCAGTGCCTTGAGTACCTGTTGGGACTTAAACTCAACCCAGATCTCAAGTGGAACTCATACATCTGATCCATCTCTAAAGATGCTGGAAAAAGTGGTCAGTTCCAAGTATCTGACTCCTGCTATCCGTTACCTTTACAAGATCAGGCTGAAACTGGAATACTGCTTTACATTCTCAATAGAGCCCAAAAGCGTCTCTGCATCCTTGTAGGTGACAAATTATTTTCTGAGTCTGTCTATATTTCTGAGATGAAGTATTATGGACATTATTTACATTATTCGGACTATTGTCCTCATCTTTGTCGCCATATTTATCACAACGTTTCGGCCGTTGTACGCTCCAGCCTTCTTCAGGTGGTTGGAATTTCAAAAATTATTTTCCATCCTACAACCCTTTTCCTTTGGATAAAACATCACAAGCCTCTCATTACTCTATCACTATTTCCAAAGAAAGTGTTGCAACAAACTACATTCTTTAGTTCCTTCAATTCTAACCTTCACAGATAAGACCCACCATGCCAAGCCCATTGTAACAATCCACCTTTGTATTCCATTGGTGAAATGTAAGTTCCACTTGAAGCAGCTTCTTCCCACAAACCACAGCTTTATGGAACTGACTCCCAAGAGGATGCTTCCCCAATGACTACAATCTTAAGTTGTTCAAGTCTAGGGTTAACTGTTATATTCCCCACATATCCCTGTGCATCTTACTTTATAACCCTCTACCTCAAAAGATAGTGCATAACGGTAAAGTCAGGTACTTTCATGTGTGATATAATATATAGTATTGTCTTTTATTATCAGTTAATTCAGTTATATGCAAATACCCCTGGAAAAGGTATGAATCCATCTCCTTTACCCTATGTGCTAAAATAGTTGGACTTTTATATGCAAAAATCATTAATATCTCAAAAAAATTGTTAATGAAATATTCACTTGAAAAAAAAAAAAGGAATTATTCTTACAATCCAAAACATGTTTCGGCTTTAAATAACCCACAAAGGTTTGATAAGCCATAAAAAAAGAAGAAATTATTCTTACAATCTGAAACATGTTTTGGCTTTAAATAACCCACAAAGGGTTGATAAGCCATAAAAAAGGAAGAAATTATTCTTACAATCCAAAATATGTTTTGGCTTTAAATAACCCACAAAGGGTTGATAAGCCATAAAAAAAGAAGAAATTATTCTTACAATCCGAAATATGTTTTGGCTTTAAATAACCCACAAAGGGTTAAGACATAAACTACAAATCAGTCAATACCATTTTAATTGATTTTAGTCAGGTTATGCTATATTTTGCATTTGCTAACATTTTCAACTTTTCTCTTGCTTATTTTTTACTAGATTGTGATGAGTAACAAAATTGTTTAAAAAGGCAATTTTCAAAAAGTTGCAAAAACTGTTCACAAAGAATAAATCAAACACAATGTAAACTGATTGGTAAGAATCTCTGGGCAGTAATACACCAAATCTAATCATGTAATCTTTTGTTGCACATGTAAATAATCCTTAATGTATTTGTGGCTAGTAGAATAATATTTAAGGCTTTTTGAGTTTCCTTTAAGCGGTTTGGAAGTTATAGTAATTTAAAATTGCATTGAATAATCTGGTAACAAGACCAACTAAAATACAATTTCTTGTACATTTATGACTGACTTTATTTCAACAAAAATAAACAAAACTTTATTATTATTCATTTGTGACAAGTATTTCTTTGTTCTTATTTTTTTGCTTTCTATCACAACTCTCAGACTATCATTCTATGATCATTAATTAAGCATTATAAACCAGAAGACTTGAACATTTTCCCTTTATTCTTGGGTGCCTGTCTTCATGAGAAATGACTTAGGCTATGAAGGCTAACCAGCAGGAGTCATTGAAATATAGCTATATAGATAGCCATCCCTAGATAACAGTATCTTTTTTACTGACTTATCAAATAATTAAAAAAAAAAAAGCTTGCCTACTGTTTACTTGGAATACTGTCCTGGGGGTAGAAAATGACTTGAATAAATCAGGTAAGTAAATAGAATTGATAAACACACGTACAATGCTAATGATTACAGTGGCAAAGAATGAATTCAAAGAAAACCTTAGAATAACAACCAATAATTTAAATAAGATAACCTCACCTGTTAGTGTTTTAGATCTACCTTCAATAAGCAATTACATTCAACATAATTACAATTAATAGAATAGGAAAATATGATATATAAATTTCTACAGGTGCAATGGATAAATTGTCATTTAAATTATGCAAAAATGAAAATAAGACTGACATCTCATTTTAATATATTTACCAAAATTGCACAAAAATATCTTGAAATACTAAAGAGTAAATTTATTCAATAAAATTGGCATTGGCTTCAACCACAGCCTCCAGATGAATCTAAAATCTCCTGCAACTCTTCTGGATGATCTCCTTGTTTAAATACTGCCATAACCCTTGCCTTCAGTTCATTTCTAGCGCCCCACACATAATAATCAAGAGGGTTGCAGTCTGAGGAGTTAGGTGGCCAGGTGTAAGGTGTGATGTGGTTGCAGAAATTGTCTGATACCCATGAGTTCTCCTGCTTGTGTGGAATGGTGCAGAGTCCTGTTGCCAGACATAGGTTCTTCCAGCAGCCACACTCTTGACCCAGGGCAGCACTACCTCCTCAAGGCTCTTGATATAGGCTACCGTGTTGAGTCTGAGGCCCTTTGGGAAAATGAATGGCAGCATAATGTTGCCATCACTAGTGATCACTCCCAACACCTTCATAATCACCATTAAACTCATCCAACTCTTTCCAAATCCTCTGCACTGTCCTCGGGTTGCTACCCAAACACTCTGAAATGTTTGTATTGGATCTTCTGGCACAAATGCCAAGCAATACAGCATGCTATTTCCAAATTTCTGGCAGAGTGAATTTCATCATGGTTCTCTTTTTCTCACACATGGTGCCCAACTGACCCTACTATACTGTGCAGTTGACAAAATTAAAAAATATAAAATGGCGACATTATATCCATCGCATCCTGTATATAGCAGAACTATGTTGGTTAATTGAATGACAATGAAAATGTTCTGTGTAACATATTTCGTCTTCTAAAAGGATTTAATCAGAGTCATTCAATTACTCAGTTACGGTAGATAAAGTAGTAACAATTGTTCAATCATGGTGATCAGTTGTTTAATGAGGTCAGAAGTGTACTTGTTAAAATATTGTGATGAGACTGCATCACTAGTTCACTCAGGCTTATTCTTTTTAGTGAACTGTTTTATTGAAGCCATTGTCTACCTCTAGGTTCTGGTGCCCAGTAAACAGCAATTAAGCTAAAAAAAAAAATACTAAGTTCAAGTTACAGATTAGTGCTGTCATGCAGTTTTATCTTATCTATTTTGATAGGTTTGACGCCCATTGACGTTGCCTTTTTGCAGTCTGTCATGATGAATGCTCATCTACCTAAATCTGTTGAAACTGAAGTCTACCTCATTACATCATCAGAAGATGAGTTCATAAGATGTTATCTGGACAAAATGGAGGAAAATAAGGAAGGCAGGTTCCAGCGATCTAAAAGAGCTGAAAGTCTATCCTTGAAGACATTCTTGTGTGAAAGACATGAGAAACCCAGAGGCAAGTCTCAGGGCAATCCCAGCAAAACTCGAGCCAATTCCTGCAAATCTTATGTTTCATTTAAATTCACTGGAGATGGTATCAGAAAGGCATGTTTAGTGCGTAAAAATACCAAACACAGCGGGCATTGTTTGGATAATCGGCAGGAATGGAAAGTCAACCGAATTCATCCCAATCTGATTGAGTTCATTAAAAAACTGAGCAAAGAAGGACTCAAAAAGGAGGAAATTGTTACAAGGGTCAAGAACTGGTCTTTGAAGAACCAGGTTGCTGATTGCATAGATCGCCGATTCTATCCAACATCACAGGACATTCGCTACTTAATGACAAGGGTTCCAAGGAAGGAAAAAACTCATGAAGCAGAAGCAAGTATAGCAACCATATCCAAAATGGAGTCACAGAAAGATGAAGATTCTAGAAATGTGGACAGCAATTCTGAAGCTTCAGAGAAGACTTTTGGAGTTGGAATGAAATGGCAAAGTGAAGGTAAAATTCTTTTTTATCCATTCTTGTTTTTCAGTCCCTTTTCACTCAGGAAATTAAAAAGGTTTTTAAATATATGTTTATGTGAAGATAATGAGACAAAGTGGAAAATTAGTATTAAAAGACATGTTTCACTGGAGAAATGTGCCCTCTTTGGCTTCCTCAGTTTAAAATGAAAAAAAAACTGTATGTGAGTAAGAAGCCTTGGGATCTCTGAGGATAAGTAAGTATCATAAATCAAGTAAATTACCCTAGCTTATCATCTCTTAATGTCCAAACTTGAAAAGTGTCTGTCTGCCTGTGTGTTTCTTTGCTTTATCTATGTCTCTAATAGAGTCATTTGTTATTGTAGGATTTTAAATCAGGATTTTTTTTTTCTCAGCTGATTTAAAAATCTACAGATCCTGATGACTAATATGTATATATGTAAATATATATATATATATATATATATATATATATATATATATATATATATATATATATATATATATATATATAAACAAAATATAATCTTAAGGTATGCTATATTTATGGCTAAAGTGCTTAATATCAAGGATAGAATATATGTAAATGTCCACTTTTATTTATTTATATATATTTGTGTGTGTGTATATATATATATACTTGTGTATTTAGGCAACAAATTCTCTTTTAGGCATGTCTGATTAAATAAATTACAAACATTATGTCTGCTTATTTTTAGCATAATCTGTCCATATTTATTATCAGTTGCATCCCTGATGATGATGATCTCAGAAAGAGATGAAAAGTACTCGGGGGGGAAATAAATTTAATTTTAACTGTTACAGCGCATTTCTTGCTTCATTTGATTGTAATACACAGAAAAATAACTGTGAATAAATATATCAAATAAATTGCACTGTTTTAGTTCCACATGCCATGTCTAATGGATATCAGTTATCTTCTGTTAACTCACCTCTCCAGGTTCTCCACTGCCTTAACCAGGTATTGAACTCACAACTCTTTGGGTATTGTCACTGGATCTAACCAATGCCTTTATCCACTGTGCCATGTGTCCTTAAGGATATCTATGTATGAATTTCTGGAACTTATAAACTTAATGTCTACAGCAACCATTTTTTACCAGTGCTCATATTGCAATTTTTGCTGTTGTTATTGCTTTTCTCTGGCACTCCTTATTACTGGTTCCCATGTTGTATTCAGTTCTATGCTTGGTCGACTCAGGAGATTTTTGTGGCCTAGAATTTGTGCTGATTCCTTAAGTTTACAAATTTTCCAATGATGTTCTTTGTCTATGATTTCAACCTGATCCCACAGAGGGTGGTGATTTCCCTTTTCTCTCCATATGTGGTCAGCCACACCTGATTTTTCCACTTCCCCTCGTGTTACAGCTTTTTGGTGTTCTTGAAGCCTTACCTTGAGGGGGCGGCCTGTCTCCCCTTTATACTTCTTTCCACAGCTGCACAGGATGACATATACACAGTCTTTAGCCATGTTCTCCTCTATGGACGGGGGGGGGGTCTTACCTGGGAGAGGTATCTGTGAAGTGTCATCCAGCTTTTGAAGGTTGTCCTGATGTTATATGGACTGCAGATCCTTTGTATTTTCTCTGATAATCTCTTCACACAAGGCAGGCAGACTGTTTTCTGAGTGTTGTTGTCCTCCTCTTGTACCCGCCTATCCCAGAGAGGTGAATTAACAGGAGATAACTGATAACTGACATCCATTAGACATGGCATGTGGAACTAGAACAGTCTACCCCAGTGTGCGAAATAAAGGTTTCAGTTCGATATTCCAACCACCTGAAGTAGGCTTGAGCATACAGTGGCTGAAACGTTGTGATAAATATGGCAACAAAGATAAGGAGAATAGTCCGAATAATGTAAATAGTGTATTGTTTTGTTTAGTAAACCAATTTATCATGTATAATTATATACATGTCATTTTGGGTTCATCAGGACATTGGTGTGTCAAACAAGGGTGTTTAAGTATGAGTCTAGTATCTTAATCCAAGTATTAGGGGTATAATATGCAAGGTTATATTTGGAAGATTTTTTTAAAAGTGCACTTTATACGATAGGAAATACACCACACTGAGATTCAGACCAGACTGAATCGTCCAGAGAAAAGCTGAGTTTGTTTAAAATGTAACTAAAGATGGTTACATAATTATTTCTGCCAATGCAAATGCACAAGGACCCAAGTCTCTCATTGATGCCAACTGGTAGATATTCTAGATGTTTCACCAGCTCGTTCTGAATAGCAAGGCAGACTCCTGCTTCTCTCTTAGCTATCTCAGTTCTACCAATCCAGAAAAAAATGTGTATCTACCATCAACCTCTTGTAGCTGATCAAAATCAACTAGCCTAGTTTCCAAGAGAGAGCAGCTATGCCGATTTTTTTTTTCTTTTTTTTTTTTTTAGGATACAGGCAATCAAAGCAGTCCTAATTTCAAGATTTTTCTTTCTATTCTGGAAAATTCTCACATTCCAAGACCCAATGAAAAGATCTTTAATATTTGACTTCTTTATTGTTCTGGTGTAGTTTTGGATGTCCAGTCATTTGCACTTAATAACAGGGGGAAAAAAAGGGCTGCTTTATTATGAAAAGAGGACATAAGTTACACAATTCCTCACAGATATTGTGTAAAATGACAATGTACCCTTCACCACCCATGTGCAAATTTCAAGCTAGGAACCTCCAGTGACACCCTTCACCTGTTCCCATCACCATCCCTTCAACACCAAAAGATTTCAAGAGCACAAAGCATGTTGGTGATGTTTACTGAACAACCAGCATATAACTTGTTTATAGTGGTCATTGCATGTGCAGCACAATGCATACTCTCTCCATTAAAACAGCATTGCTTGTACTGGTACTTGGTTTGTCACATGTCTGGTGCTGAAGGGATCACAGGTTTTAAATCAGAGTTTTTCTTCTCCTATGAAAATGCCCTAAGAAGAATGAAAGAGTCTCTCTCTGTCTCAGTGATTGAACTGTGTGCCTGAAGACCAACCCAAGTATTTCTATATCCCCATGCCAATAATATTATCCGTCATGAAACAGCGAAACAGTCTGTCTGTGGATGACTTTATATTGGCTCCTGAAAAATTAATTTCAGTTGAGCTCTCTGGGGAAGAGGTGTGGGTTTGTAAACAGTGACTATTAGGGCTGATATAGCGAGACTCTTCGTCAAAAGTGAATTGAGTCACTGTCAGTCACTGTGTGTGTTTATCTAAAAATAAATACACTAAAATTCACCTTCATCCCTGCCGTGCACCGATGGCTTAGTGGTAGAATCTCCGACTGACACCAATTCAGTCGGGTTTCGATCCTAGCTAGAGGCAACACTGAAGAGCTGTGAAACAGCGAAACAGTCTGTCTGTGGATGACTTTATATATATATATATATATAATCCAAGTGAATTGTAATAATATATTAAAACTGATCCACAAAGAGAGCTCAATGTATTTATTATAACAGAGCATATATAAATAAATAAATTACATAGAATAGAAATTCAAAATTACCCCATTTGAACAGTTATTTCACTCTACAAGAACTTCTTTGAAGGATTTGTCAACACCAAGGGGTTAAGAAATAATCATTATTTTTAATTATTTTATTTCTTGTCTATATTATTTAATGAAACATGCATCAATGAAAAATTGCTGCCTAAATATACTCAATATATATATATACTGGATGTAACAACAAAATTGTCCAAATCATATAACAGCATAATTGCTCATCCCACAAAATGTTTAATATCTAAAAACACACTAAACTAATTGAGTTTCTTTTTTCCAGGTTTTCAGATAAGCCGTTTAGCTATCTTGACACCATTTGTCGTAAGGATCACTGAAAAATCCTTTGAGTTATTCAGCTAGAAAGAGAACATGTTAAAATCATTTAGTGTCAGCTCCACTGTCTTCTCTAACTGAGCAATGGTGAGAGGAAAAATTCATTCAGACCTTCAGTAATGGTACTAACATTCATCTTCCATCTTCAAAGTCCAATCAAGAAACATCAAGAGAATGATGAATAAGTTTAAGAAAGAGGTAACAGTTGAGAGGAAAACTGAACCAGGAGGTCACAACAGGAACAGGGATTAGCTTTTTAACTTGGAGATCAAGGGATCAATTAGAAAAGATCCAACTCAATCCATAAGACGTTTGGCACGAGAGAGAGAAGTTTCGGTTATGACAGTCCAAAGAGCAGTAAAAAAAAGACTTGAAAAATGTCCTGCAATAATATATATATATATTTGAATTTTATATCAATCCTTCATGAGCTTCCAATCCTTAGCTATGATTAATTAATGATTAACCTGTCATTTTCATTTATGATTGATTTCATCATGATTCTTCTGTTAAGTTTGAAGAGTTATTTATACATTCTTATTGCTCAAAGTAGAGTCCAATAGTGTTATAAGAAACCTCAGAGAATTCCAGTAAGATATCTTTAATCATCTCTAAAATACAAAAGTTCAAAGCTTAATCTAACAATTGAACAATTTTGCTGTTACACAATTTGAACAGTTTTGCTGTTATACCCTGTGTGTGTGCGTGTGCGTGTGTGTGTCATCATCATCACCTTGACTTTTTTTAATCATAGGGCTGATCCAAATGCAAAAGTCACACTAGTTCTATCAATAACAGCCATCAGCAATTCTGGTACAGTCATACCTGACCATTGTTTGACATTGTCCAACCAGTTTTTGCATTGGCGTCCTCTCCTACATTCACCTTCAACAGTGCCTAGAATGATAGTCTTGCACAGGCTGTCGTGCCTTATAATGTGTCCAAACCACACCATTTTTCTCCATTTGACAGTGGCGAGAAGAGGTTCCTGGTGGCCCACAAAACTTTTAACCCTTTTCTGCACAATCTCATTTGTTTTTTGTTCCCAATAGAAAATGCCAAGGAGTTTTCTCATGCATTTGTTCTCAAATACTTGGATCCTTCTCTCTGTATCTGCCAACAGTGTCCACGTTTCATATCCATATATATATTTATGGATATATATATATCCATAAAAGCCTAAGTAGATTATTCATTTAATATTATATATATTTTCTGTATTGAAATGTTTAATTACTATAAGTTCTATTAATGAATTGTAAAAATTTGTGATGGAAATTCTATTAACCTTGCAAATTTTCTTTTCTCTTTTTCACAAAATTCCCAAATGATTATTTTGTAAATGTTATATTCCATGCTAATAGGAAAATATACTTGAACGACACAGTGGATAAAATAAATAAAATCAGTACAATAAAAATAAAGGCAACAGTTATGCACAAGGTCGTAGCAAGTCAATCCAGTAGTGAGTGCTACTACTGGAAGGTCGGTAGTTCTCGCATAAGTCTGAGTCATACTCAACAGATCCCAGCTAGAATATTTAGCTACTCCCCCCCCCCCAGGGTTGCATGTGGCACAAGGCCGGGTTTAACGTGGGTTCTCTGAGCCTGTAGGCTTGGCCAAAAATATTCCCTTTCGAACCAGTATAAACGAGTTCAGGGGCAGTCTACCTCCCTGAACGAGACTTTGCCCTTTGGCAGAGCCTCGTCTGGGTTCCTCTCTGCCTTTGGGCAGAGAGTTCGACTGTTTAGCTGGAACAGATCCCAGCTAGACTCTGTAGTTCGTTGACTTACAGATACTTATAGGTAGTTACTACCTCTAGTGTAGTCACTCATGGTGGTGACAGGTTATTCCATTACATTAGTAAATATAAAATTCTTTAATGTGTTACTATCATTTATGCATCAATTGTTCAGACTAATATTCTTGTTTTTGTTTCTTTTGATTTTCACGGTTAATGTATATAATTCATCTGGAGAAGCTCCCCTTTCCAGATGTGTTTTCTGCCCGAGAAAATACTTTTCTGCCTTCTCATTCCAGATGCAGATGCCTTCACATACATAATCCTGAAGAAGCAAATATGTCTTTCACACAGACATGAGGAGGAATTAGGTGTTCCTGAAAATTTAGCCTCATCACAAGAAACAGAAAAAGAACCAAATATAAAGACGGCATGTCCATCAATGAATCCTGGAGAAGAACCAACTACTTCAACTCAGGATCTAATGTCATCATCTTTGGCAGCTATTCCCCAAACATCAACTTCAAATATCTTTGCATTAAAAACCCAAACATCCCTGGATGATGTGCCAACACCTCCATCTCCTGATATTCTCTTATCCCTTACTCCTCAACAAATTCTTCCATCATTGACTAGCACACTAATCTCAAACAAAGATCCAAATATCTTACCCCTATCGTCCTCTCCCAAAACCCTGGCTTCTACACATGCACAAACACAACAGACCCTTAATCAAGAAGCAGCAAAAGGTGAAATTCCATTTTTTTCAGAATCAGCTCAATCTACAAATGAGATTCCTGAACCAGTAACAGAGATTAATGCCACTTCCACAGAAACGGCTTCCAGTCAGATATTACTTCCACGGTTTGTAGAAATAACTTCCCCAATGAAGTTGATCTCATCCAATTCAGACAATGGTCAATTAATAGCCCCAAAAAGATTTTCTACATCCAATATGATAGCCACTAATTTCACTAATGCTCCAGCATCAATAACTATGACCACTGAGGACACACTGCCCATCTCTCTTGCTGAGATCTCTCCTTCAACTGTGACCATTTCACTCTCCAAGGGAGACTCTTCTCTTTCCACTGTTGGCCTTACTCTATCCTCGGACGGCCTGCTTCTCACTGCTGATGGATTACCATTCACCACAGATAGCATTCTTACCACAAACCAAGAAATAGAAGCTTCAGAAAAGTTCACAGAAGAGATTTCTTCTACAACTCCATTACCAATTTACACCTTACATTATAATAGTCTGAGAGATGATTCTGGTGCAATTTCCTGTTCCAATTCTAAATCAGTTGACCAGAAAAGTGAAACAAATTTTGAAGAAAATAATTCTAATTTGGAAGAGAATATTTCAAGCAAGAAAACTGACAAAGAATTCACTGAAATTGAAGGCTCGATCGTGGATGCCTCTTTCTTGCCTACAGAGGAGGCTTTAAGCAATAACGGAGCAGATTGTCTACAACAATCTTCTCAAAACCTTACTGGTGATATAGAACAAAATCCCAATGAGAATTCTTCAGAATTAGCTACTGCAAATCAAGAACCACATTCACAGAAAAATACAGAAAAAGGAGAAAAACAGTCGGAACTGGAGAAAACAGAAAAATGTCATACGAAAGATATAGTTTTGACTCTTACGAATGAGACTTCAAAAATTTCTTGTTCAGTTCATGCAAAGAATAAAGGAAAGAAAATAAAATTATCTTTGACAGACGAGAAACCATCTCAGAGTGTTAAAAGCGCTACAGTCAAAGATTTTAACCAAAGTGAAAGCAGCCATTTAAAAGACAGTAAGGAACAACCTAAAAATAAATTAATTCCTCGCATAAAGAGAACAAAATCAGACACTTTACTAGAACAACCTTTGAAGAAAAGAAAAGTCTTAGGTCAAATAAGACCAAGATCAGACAAGCAGAGAAAGAAGGCTTCTCCAGTTTCAAATAACAACTTTCATACACAACTCAAAAGTACCAATGTCTCTGGTAAGTTATTCCTTTTATCATTTAGGTAAAAATATTTCATAAAACTTATCACTCTGATTCACCCTCATCAGTAACACTTTCTTGGTTCATTGGATATTTTGGGTTTGTAACAGTTATCAGAACATCCAAGAGATATTTTACAAGGTGATACAAAACCCCTTTGGGGCTGATATGTCTCGGAAAGGGATATATTTGTTCAAAGTAGCAAAGTGGTTTTGGACTACTCTAACCAAGTAGGACAATCTAACGTAACCATAATGGACTGTTCCTCGTCGAAGTGGTAGGCAATAAGCATAGGCAATATGCTTAGCCAATAGGTGAAGTCCCTGTACCTCCATATCAGTCTGTATTTATGGCTGACACCAGCCAATCATATTACTGTGAGGGGGAACCCAGGTGTATGCATATTCATTACATCAGGGGCCATGAAACAGACAAAGATTTTTCTCAAAATTGAGGATTGATGTCCAGTAAATCTACATGTAAACTCCCATAAATGCTTTATTTCCATGGTTAAATATAACATAATGTAACAAATATATTCAATTAGAGCAGTAATATACATGCTTTTTAAACATTCATAATAACTTGAACTCTCTAACAGTTACAATACATAAAGTCCTTGCAAAACAAAATAATAATAATATATATATATATATATATATATATATATATAATATATATAGGCACATGATGACAAATATTCTGTGCACTAATCACATCATTACACTAATTTACACATCTATGCATCTATCACAGGTTGTAGGTAGATACTCTTGGTGTTATCATATGTTTATACAATTAAGCCTACAACAATTAATAATTACTAATAAAAAGAAGTGTGGTGTGATAAGTATAATGAGTATGTGAATGTATGTCAGGCTAGACATAGTAGAATGTACTTGTTCTCCACTGCTTAGTTGCAGTGGAACCCTAGAACAAAGTACCGGCTGGAACCTCTTCTTATTGGCTTTGACAATTATTACTTATGGGTGTATCATTACTGCTCAGGATTCTTTAGAAATAGAATGTGTCTCATTACCTCTCTGAGGGTTCCTTTGGTTTCCAGTGAACAAGTTCTCACTGAACACAAATGTCCTAAGTTTACTTGACTACACACAAGCATATTTAATAATTCTACCAAACCAACTAAGACCTTTTCCTAAAATGTTAAGTCTCTTAGAATCTTTCATAATGAACATTACACACACACACATACACACACACATATATACACACACACACAAAAGAATATCCCAACATGAACACCTTAATTTACTCCTTTTATATGATTTCTATTTAATTTACTTTATCCCTAATAATTCCACCATCTTAGTATTTTTATTATACAGGATGTCCATAAAGTTCGTGTGCACTTAAAAAAATTTATAACTCTATTTGTATTTGCGATAGAAATATTTTGTAAAAAGGATTAGAAAGAAGTAAATCTATATTTTTTAAGGTTTTATTAAAATTTTATTTAAGTTTCCACATGTCCTCCATCATTAGCAATACAAAGGGTAATACGATTTTGCAGTTCACAGAAAACATTTGCCTACTGATTTACAGTAATGTCTGAAATCGCATTAGTCATTTTAGCTAGACTTAAAACTAGGTACATCAAACTTTATAACATTTTTTACAGATTATTTCTATTGCAAATACAAATAAAGTTATAAATTTTTTAAAGTGCACACAAACTTTATGGACAGCCTGTATTTGGTTGGTGCTCAAGAACTGTAATATTATTTAGAATCTAGCATTCTAACAAAATTCTTATGTTTTGTTTGTTTTTTTTTTGCTTCAGAGAAAACTTATAGAAACAATATAGATTTTTTACAATATAGAAAAATATAGATTTTTCTTTTTTCTTATTTTTTTGCCACAGAAAATAATAATAACCTAGAAACAATATAGTTTTTTGTTTGTTTTTTAACATAGAAAAAATTATAATATAAAAATAATATAAATTTCTTTTACTTTTCCTTATTTTAACCTCCGAAAAAAATATTATAACCTAGAAATGAAATAGATTTTTTGTTTGTTTTTTGCCACAGGAAGAAATTATAAAATAGAAACAATACAGTTTTTTTTTGTTTTTTTTTGTCTTTTTTTTTTTACCATTGAAAAAAATTCTTATCTAGAAACAATATAGATTTTTTTTTATTTTTGCCACAGGGAAGAAAGTTTTTAGTTACACAACTCCTCTGCTATTATACAACATCAGTCAAGGTCGCTTGCACCGACTTAGCATTACAGAGGATGAGATGAAGAGACGAACAAATCCACCAGAGAAATTAAACTTACGTGCTCTTCAGGCATTGTTACAGACACACAAGAAAAAACAATGGAAACAAAACCTTAAAAATAAAATGTTGGATTCTTCAATTACTGTAAACGAAGGACAGTCTGGTTATCTGACTGCTTTCACACGACTTTCGGAAGGTAAGTTTGAATCTAAATTATCATATTAACAGATAATAATTTCTTTTAATTCTAACTAATTTTATTTTTCATCTTAATTGATTTTCAAGTTAGCCTGAATATAGAATTTTATGAATCTCTAATGATAAAAAAATTCCATATCCAAAATCCTCATGCAGATGAAGGAAAGAATATAAAGTATAAAAAAAAAAACCTGTGAAAGTCAATTATGTTGAAATTAGGAAAATTCTATTAAAAAATGGAGGACAAGTCAGGTATGGTGGTAGACTATATTTGGTGGGAGAAGGGATCATGGCACCCACTCTGAGTTAAGGTTCAAAAAATACAAAGGAAATATTATCAGTGTGTGTGAAAAAATTGGAAAAAAAGCTGTTGAATAATGAAAAGGCCATTTGAGGGTAAATATATAAGTCAGGTCACTATGAATTTAAATATAGTATTAATTTCTTTACTTAACAAGAATAAAAGAGCAACCCTAAAAAAATTAAAATATAAAATAAAAAATATCACTTTTATTGCATAAGATACTATGAGAATCGGTATTAATGGGTTGGTCTGATCAGTACATTTGACAATATTTAAAAGATAATAACACCTGTGTTACATAAGATAGAATACAGGGAGTAGACTTTATGGGATTACAAGTATTTGGAAGTGACTCAGTAACAAAAAAAATTATTACCAAAATGACATAATGTTTTATATTTTTCAATATTCATCGTTCTTCCCTTTCTATGACTGTGAGTTTTTAAAAAAATCTGTCTGTTGTAGTTTTTATTGTTTCTAATTCTATAGTACATTTATTAAGATGTGTTTTCTGTTCTCTGTGTTAGCTTTTATCTTTTTCTTCTTTCATAAGGCAACAGGTTCATTACTTGCTTACTAAAATTTCTTCATAGGATAATTTCTAGGAGTAAAGATTCAGCTATGAAAAGTAGTGTAGAAAAAATTGTGCAGTTTGCTTGCAACAATTGCTGCACCAAGAAATGATGTGAACATGACATAAAGGAAAATATCAGAACCGATTTATTGCTTGTGTCATTCAAAAGAACTCTTCTTTCAAATCAGGAATCAGTTCTAATGGGACGAAAAGCATTACATGTAAGGAAAAAAAAGTTGGTCAGTCTTTTCATATATGCATCTGTAAGTGCAACTAGTACTTCACTTTGAAGATGTGTTGACACAAGCTTATTCCCAAGGGTCATTAACCATAAAACCTTGAATGAGAACTTGGATTGACATGACTTGGTCCTTGTTTCTCATGTCTACTCCTGAACCAGGGGAGGGGAGCCTGATTGGAAGCCCTGGGTAGTGCTTTGTGATCCTTACTATCTTATCAACATTTGCTTTTTTTCTACCTACATTTATATGCATTACAAATTAAACTAAGCATAACTGACTATTAAAGGATGAAAAATTTTCACTTATTTTGACGTCATTCTGGGGTCTTTTTTTTTTGTTTTTGGTCCAAATCTATAAATTATTTTGCTCATGCTAAGTCTTAAAAAAACACTATATAAAATTTACTATTTTTTATCCATAATGTTAAATGTGTTAAAATTATTTAATTTTTTAACAAGACAAAAAGTTAATGTTAAAAATTGCTGCAAAACATTGTTGATTTACTTAAGATGGAATGATCTTTTATGATATATCTCTAACTTGTATTTAGATAAATTGTATTTATTTTCAATTTTTCTAGTTGAATTATTCATCTATATTGCATATGATCCATTATTGTGCATAATTATGTTACAATAAAATTTATATTTTATATGAATACTACCTGTGAAGATTGAGATGCAGTAGAGTGTGAGGGGGCCCATATCATAGATTCAAGCTGCATATCATTTATTCAGGAGATGGGTGCACAAGACCCTTGCACTGGTCCTGCCTGCAAGACCATTATAGATGATGTGAACTTTGTGTATATTGGTGAATATACATCTGTGGGGTCTGTGCAGAACCACTTGTCATTCTTCTTAAAATAGCCACATTCAAAGAGCTGGCTCTCTGCAAGAGGCTGTGGGTGGCAACTAGTGCTACAAGCATAAAATGCATTTTCAATTGAGCTGTCTTTCAGTTTCTTGGTTTCCTGCCACCTACAAAAATTTAAATACAACGTCAATTGCTATCTTCTGTTTTTCTGAATCATGTTTTATTGTCCTTTCTCCTCAATAAAGTCTTTTCATTTTCTTTCACTTTCAGTAATTCCTGGCACCTTAGTTGGCTTTATTGTCTTACTTGGAATGAAATGATAAAAAAAAAAATCCTGTGTCATTTGTAGTTATTGTGTCAATGCTCTTGATACATTTGAAGAAAAAAATTGAGATTGTTAAAATTTAGTACATGCCATGTATAATTGCATTAGTTTATCTTACATTTATGGATTACTTAAAGGTGTTGTCGAAAATACCAGGTGAAATATAAATATATATATATATATATATATATATATATATATATACTAGCAGTAGAGCCCGGCGTTGCCCGGAGATGTAACAGTAAGAGATAGATCAAGTATCGACCATCATAAAGACTGTAAAATAAAATTGACAAAGATTATTGTTTAAGGTAATTTTACATAGTCCAGTGAAATTTTGTTGAAATCGGTTGAAAAATGTAGGAAATCCGATCCAATAAATAAACGTACAGACACACACACACACACACACACACACACACACACACAATCTGCGTTTATATAAGTAAGATATATATATTCAAACAGGTTTGGTTAAATAATTTAGGCATACTATGTATGTTTATTTTTGTTTTAATCCTTTTAAGTCCACAAATCAATTTCTTGGTAGCCATAGACAAATTGATTAAGAAAAATACCAAAACCCACTGAAGATGGTCTCATTCAGATGACACCAAAAGTACTTGGGAAGATAAAAATTATTTGAAAGAAAATTTTG
The DNA here is from genome assembly GCA_903632075.3 of Acanthosepion pharaonis. Classification (NCBI taxonomy): domain Eukaryota; kingdom Metazoa; phylum Mollusca; class Cephalopoda; order Sepiida; family Sepiidae; genus Acanthosepion; species Acanthosepion pharaonis. The sequence continues at coordinate 840,732 of CAHIKZ030000340.1, forward strand.
GTATTTGTGGACTTGAGAGGATTAAAACAAATATAAACAGATATAGTATGTCTAAATTATTTAACCAAACCCTGTTTGAATGAAAATGTTAGTTAGTTTTTCCTTCCGCTTGTGCTGTTAAGCATCACCTGGAGACACAGTCATCTCTCAGCAACAAGGCGAGTGGCCTGGAGGAAAGATATCACGTGGGCTCTGAGAGTGTCTGCCACTGAGTCACTCCAGCATCTTCTTGGTCTGCCTCTCACTCTCCAGCCAGAGTACTTGAGAGTGTATGCTGGTTGGTTTAACAAAAACCCTTGAGAGGAAGCTGATCACTTGTAAGATGTAATGCCCAAGGAAAACAGTGAACAAGCCCAAGCGAGACAAGATCAGGAATGAGACAATAAGTGATATGGTAGAAGCAACACCAATCATACAACACATAGAACAACACATATATATATATATATATATATATATATATATATATATATATGTGTGTTTATTATAAACAGAGCATTTACTTAAATACTTGTATCTATAAAAAGAACGTTAAACATAAAAATGTCTTTAATAAATATATTGTCGGACTTTTTTTCCATTTCTTAATATATATATATATATATATATATATATATATATATATATATATATATATATATATATATATATATGAAGAAATATGGTCTTAAGGTGTGTTATATTTATGGATAAAGTGCTCAATATCAGAGATAGAGTGTGTAAATATAAAAAGTAAACACTTGGAAGTCTGTTTCATGTTAGACGCAATCATCAGGCCACGAGTGCAGTTATTTTTCTAAAATAAATAAATAGCTGAGAAAAATAACAGCACTCGTGGCCTGACAATTATGTCTAGCATGAAACAGACTGTCACCTCTAATGTTGACTTTATGTTTACTTTTATATTTATTTATATATATATATATATATGTAAGTACAAAAATTCATTAAATAAATAATATATATATATATATATATATATATATATATATATATATATATATATATATATATATTACTTATTTAAGGAATGCACATTTTTTGTACTCAAAATGTAGACAAGAGTAATTTTTTAACATTAGGTAATCTTGGACTTTTGTGCCCACAAAAAAGTGGAATGTCAAAAGGACAACTTTTCCCTTGACACCAATATTATTTTAACTACCTTCACCCCTTGGCAATGTTTATTATTTTAAAAAGCATTAATTGGAAGTAGTAAAGCTTAATCATGTGGAAGTGAATTTATACACTTTCTTTGTTCTTGAGAATTGAAAACAAAAATAATAAACACTATTAATTAGATTGTTTATTGAAATGGTTGGCAAAACATCAGCTAATTGCCAATCAATTCAAACTTGTAAATAATAAAGATTTCCTTATAGTTGGTTCGCATATTTTAATAATTTAGTAAGTGTTTATAAATTTATGAATAAAAAAACTATTTTCATACTTACTTCTTTATAAATTGGTAAATGATAAATATGATATTGCATTACTTTTAATACAACTGTATTAGTTTTTAGAATGTTGTAAGTATAAAATTATTCTTATAAATAAACAATCTAATAAAAAAACAGTGTTTAATATTTTTCTTTTAAATTCTCAAGAACGAAAAATGTATAAATTCTCTTTGATCACGTTTAGGTTTTATTACAATTTTAATCATCACTTTTTAAAACAATACACATTACCAAGGAGTGAAGGTAGTTAAAATAAGAGCAGTATCAAAATAAAAAATTTTTTTTTTTATTTTTGCTGATACAAAAGTCCAAGATTGCCTAAAATTATTTTTTATTACCATAAACATTATATTTAGCGCGTACATGAGTTTGAGTTGCTAGCCCTGTTTTTTGTTATTTTCTTAAACAGTGAAATTAAGATCAACTGGCCTAGATCAAGAAATCCTACTAAAGAAAAATGTGCCTACCAACAGGAAGCACTTTTTCTTTTGTGTCTACATATAACTTTCAAGTCAGTGAATTTCTGTTTTTTTCTTTTATTAATTACAGAAGAAGCTTCCCATTTGGAATTTGAACTTCTGAAAATGGTTGCCAACCCAAACCATGTAAAAATCAATAGCATTGTCAAAGAATTAGTTACAGAGGCTATCCCCAGTATTGAAAAAGACCAGGAAATTCAAGCTAAAAATTATCTTAAAAATTTGCAGGTGACACGGTAAGTGAGTCTTACATGTATGCTTTAAAAATCAAAGTTTGATTTATTCTTTACATGAGTTCACTATAATCATTCCATGTTTAGAATATTGCTGCCACATATGGTCCAATGACAGCTGCTATTTAGCTTGAGCTACTTGATAAAATCCAAAGAAGAATCAGCAATACTATCAGTCCTGATCTGGCAGCTTTGGCTTCAGTCAAATTCCCACCTCCATAAGGTTGCCTCTCTGTGTCTTCTCTATAAATACTTTCATGGTAAGTGTTTGGATGAGCTTTCACTATGGTAGCTAGACTTTTTGAATTTAAGTACTAGACTGGCATCAAGATCTCATCAATTTACAGTTGAGCTGGCAAGATGTAGCCATAAGTTCTATGCTAACCGTTTCTTTTCTCGCACTTGCTTGTGGAACTCCCTTCCAGCTCCATGCTTTCCAGCCAACTTTAATCTGCAAAAATTTAAATGCAATATCAATCCTACTCATTATTAATGCTTCTGTTCCTAATTCTTCCACACTCTGTTACCCCCTGTGTCTTAATGGCTATAATGCCTTGAATGGGTTGATACTGATTTAAAAAAAAAAGAAAAAAAAATTCATTTGAACACATACATAATTGTAAGAAGATAAAGAGCTGTACAGAAGAAAATGTTGATTTACCTTGTTTTAGTTAAAAAAAAAAGCATCTCTACTAGACAAGGTCACCAGTATTATATGTCAATGAAAATGAAAATCTTTTTTGATTCTAGCCAATTGTAAGTAGCACAGGTGAGTTAAGTAGACAGTTTAAAAAAAAAAAAACATGCAGATCTGTTTTACTCCAGGCCAATCATAAGCATCACAAGTAGAGTAGACCACTTTAACCCTTTAAGCTCTACATTCTTGAACAATTTTTACCCATCTGCTTGAGCTTCTGAGTCAAAATTCTCAAATAATTGGTATGTAATATTTCACAGTAGATATAAAAATAGTTACAAGTGATTACCCACCATTTAACTGATGGCTGGGCATTACATCATTTTTTCTACCACTAGTAAAACGGTGGTCAGGGCTCAAAGAGTTAAGAACTGCTACTTTTTTCTGCCACAGGTTTTCCTGGGTAGCTTCAAAGGAATGGAGCAAACCTCATGGCTTTTTGAAACTTTACCTTGCAGATTTTGGAGAACTTGTATTCATCCTTTAAGACCTCATTTTTTATGTTTTAAGAAAGTGACACTTTTAAATGGATATATTCAAAAATTATTTCGGGGAATAAAAAAACAAAGATTTTCTTTTCTACATCTTTTTCCGAATATATTCAAAATATATTTCACAGGCCAAAACACAAAATATTTGGACATTTTCTACCATTCACCCCTTCCACCAAAACAAACTAGAGTGACATCATCATCCCTCTCACTCTCAATTTTTTTCCTCTAAAGGTCAATATATATATATATATATATATATATATATATAATATGCAATTTTTTACATATATATGCATGGTACTTATTGGAAAGCACTCAATATCAGTGATAGAGCTAACATATTTAGTTGGATTGATGTGAGTTTGTGACCCTGGGTTTCGCATCATTTGCAATTGTCAGACAAACTCAAATAGTGTGAAACCCAGGGTCACAAACTCACATCAATCCAATTAAATATGTATATATATATATATATATATATATATATATATATATATATATATATAAAAAAGGCTTAAACACTAATATTCCATGGTCATAATTTATTCCATTGGAATCGTAAATATATATTTTGTATATGTATGTATATTTTCCACTAATATTATATATATATATATATATATATATATTAGTATGCATTTGATTATGATATAGGAGATTCTGTAGTTGATATATTAGAATTTACTAAATTTTTTAGTATATTTTCATCTTGTTTATAATTAGTATGCATTTGATTACGATATAGGAGATTCTGTAGTTGATATATTAGAATTATAAACAAGATGAAAATATACTAAATAATTTAGTAAATTCTAATATATATATATATATATAGTCAGCCACAGACAGACTTTGCTGTATCACAGCTCATTAGTGTGGCTAGACATCCGATTACTTCAAGCCAGACTCAAAATTTGACCAATTTGGTATCAGTCAGAGATTCTACCCCCATGCTATCATCACATGGCAAAGCGGAAGGGACATTTTAACGTTTTTACTATGCAAAAGACATCAGTAGCTAGGAGAGCTCGATTCGAGTAGAAGAGCATTGAATGTTATATATATATATATATATATATATATATTATCTACTGTATACAAGGTCAAAGAATCCCTTGAGATAGAGGGTTACCAAATAAGAGGTAAGAAGCAGTTTATGGGGATATGTGGGATGATAACAGTTAACCCTAGACATGAATAAGTGAAGATTGTAGTGATCAGGGAAACATATTCTTGGGAGTCGTTTCCACAACGTAGCAGTTCATGGGAATAAGATGTTTGACTAGAACTTATAATTTACCAATGGAATATGAAAGGAATAAGGGTGTTTCACTACAATCTGTGTGTCATGGTAGGTTTAGCCATGAAGATTAGAACTGGTGGAACTAAAGAATGTAATTTGTCTGAACACTTTCATAGAAATAACGATACAGTAGCAAGAGGCTTTTCAATATTTCAGCTGTGTGAATGAGGTTGTAAGGTAGAAAATAATCTATTACCCACAAGACCACGTAGATGCTTTTGGACTCTAGTGTGTAAAGTGAAGACTGGACAACTCCTGCTCATATATGGCAGCAGTACTCCATTTTTAACCTGATCTAGCTTTTGTAAAGATATAGGATAACATGTGGAGTCAGATGCTTAGAAGAGCGGTACAGGAACTGATCATTTTTTCAGTATCTTTAGTGATGAATCTCCCTGAGAGAACACTTGTTCATTATTATAGATGAAAATTCAGGGTCTACTCAGTGATGATGAAACACCGCAAGTTTGATTTTGGTGATATTGAATGTGACTAACTTGTTTTTCACTCACTGAGCTGTTAAAGCTAAGTCAGAGGAGAGATCAGCTTCCAGGCTCTTGTCATCTCCCATGCACCGTTGTATCATCAATTTATATGTTCACAAAAGATAGGAATATACTCTTATGCAAGTTATTAATGTAAAATAGAGAGTTGGATCAAGAAGCAAGCTTTGGAGAATGCCCATATTGATCACATGGGTTTTCAGCGGCCTACCAATTAGGAAAGACTTGATAATCAAGAAGACAGTGATTCCATAGCTGGTTGCTTGTGTATACTCTCTCTATACCAATTCTTGTCAAAGGCTTTCAATATATCTCATGTGATTGTCATTGAGATGTATTTATTTACACTATTTACATCATTTAGACTCTTGTCCTCATCTTTATGGCCATATTTACAACATTTCGTCTGTTATATGCTCCAACCTTCTTCAGATGATATATGCTGGAACTTTGAATCAAACCTTTTATTTAGCTCACAGGGGTAGATTGTTCTAATTCCACATGACATGCCTTTTTTGGATATCTCAGTTTAAGTTAATTCCTTTTATTAACTCAACTCTCCAAGTTTTTCTTCCCTCTGCTACAGTCAGGTATTGAACTGACAACTCTTTTGGTCAAGTCACTTTTTGGATTAATCAACCAACACTTTTATCCTCGAGGCTATGTGGACAATGTAAATAGCTACAATACTTCAGTATCTGTCTATATTTCTGAGATGAGGTATTATGTACACTATTTACATTATTATCGTCCTCATCTTGTCACTATATTTATTACAATGTTTCAGCTGTTGTACACTCCAGCCTTCTTCAGGTGGTTGGAATGTCAAACTGAACCCTTTATTTCGCTCACTAGGGTAGACTGTTCTAGTTCCATGTGACATGTTTGATGGATGTGCCTTAACCGGGTATTGAACTCACACTCTTTGGGTCCTGTCACTGGATCTAACTAACGCCATTATCCACTAGCCATGTGTCCTTGACTCGCGTTAGTTAGATCCAGTGACAGGACCCTAAGAGTGTGAGTTTAATACTCGGTTAAGGCAGTGGAGAACTTGGAGACGAGAATTAACAGGAGATAACTGACAACTGATATCCATTAAACAAATCACAAGATAGGATTTCAAGTCTTATCTCAAACTACTTCTTTACTCTAAATCCCCACAATTTAATATTAAGTCTCAAGCATAATTTGATCGAAAATGTGATAAAACGTAATTTTAAAAAAATAATAATAATACAACAAATCAAACATAATTGTATCTCTTTTTGTCGTTTTTCAGTCGTACTTTGGACGAAATCTACAAGAAATTTGTGTTACATTCCGAGAACTTCTCCCTCATCACCCATACGTTTGGCACTTCTTGTATGGGAGTGATGAAATCGGTTTTTGATGACATCCTTGAAAAAACAATGCAACGGACGATGGAAGAGATTGGGAACGCTTAGACGGATAAAAAAGTTAATTCCCTTGAAACAGAGTTACCTCCCTTAACATTTTAGTGTTTTGTTTTTTGCTTCAATGCCAGAGAAAATTTGATAATTGTTAAATGAATTCTCTTAAATTCTTTAAAACATTGATTTGTTTTAAATTGTTTTACAATTTACAATCATTTCTGTTATGTGGAACTTTAAAACTATTCAGAATAAACATTAAGATTATTAGATGCTTTTCCATTCAGACGAGTATACTTATCTTGGTTGCTATACTTTTTCAGGTATCTATTATACTTGAATATTGAACTAAAACCTTCATTCAGTCTCCAAGGATAGATTGTTTGCATTCCATTTCCATGCTTAGAGGATGCCTTTTATCAGTCTATTTTCCTTTATGAAACTTGGTTTTTCTTTTAAACTGAAATGTATGACTTTTCCGACCCATAGATTGAACAAGATATGTTTTAACCAATATGTTAATCTACTTAGACAATCCAGTGGTATAATTTTGGAACCTTAAACCTAACTTCTGTATTTAGGTTGTGCGCTCAATCTCCAGGCTAGGTAGTGCTGAAAAGTCCTACACTCTAATAACACAAAGATAAACTGGAAAATATTAACTTATAAGGGATATCCCCTAAGCATGGAAAGCCTTATTGAGAAAAATTTACCTCTGGAGATTGAATTAAAGGGTTAAAAATCATTTCACCCCAAGCAAGGCAATAAAGCCACTAAGATACAAATGGGGTTACTGAGTATGAGAGAATATGAGAAAAATAAAACATTATTAAAGAGAGAGAACAATAAAAGAACAGGAATTAAGAACATGATAGAAAATGATTGCATTTAAATTTTCGAAGATCAAATTTGATTGGAAAGCAAGAAGCCAGAAGAGAGTTCTGCAAGCAAGAAGTGTGAGAGAAAGAAACTGTTAGCATAGAACTTATAACTTACTAAGACAAATATTTGAACAAGGCTAAATATTGTGAGCATAACAACCAAGATGAGGATAGTAATCTGAATAGGATGGTATAAACATAAATATTAAGATGTGTTTGCTTTATGAAGTGTGTAAAATAAACAGATTTTATTTTTATTCTTTTGATGAGGTCATCATTCTTTTAAATTAATGATTTTCATGTGAAGAATTGATTATTTTACATTACAGCTAAGATAAATATTTTGGGAAAAAATTCTAATATGTAACTCTGTGTGCACACAAAATGTAAGTTTGTTTAGATTTTCCAGAATTCAATAGAAAATCTCATGACATTTAAATGATTAACAAAAACTATATTTTAATTTATTTTTAAATCCTACAGTGGAGTAATGGATAGCAGCTCAGATTGAGGAATCAGAGAGCAGAGTTCAAATTCCAGTCATATCCATTACATTCATTTATATGCTAATACTCTTGGAAAAGGTATGAATCCTCTTCTAAGCTATGGGTAAGTAGCAAGACAGACCAGGTTCTATAGCCTTGAATGGCAACTGGTCTAGTGCAGAAAGTAATGGCAACCTGCTGCGGGAAAAAATCTGGCTCGTCAGTCATGTATCAAAAGATACATGATCGCCTAAACATGTATCATATGTCACATGGCACATAACTGACTGACTGATTCTCTTAATTTTATGATGACTTTGAGGAGATAACATTTCTTTTGATAACTTTGCAAAAATATGATATTGACAAAAACTGTCCCAGACATCGATGAGGCAGGATTCAGGAAAGTTTACTCTTTCAGGAATAAGAATATGCATGTGTGTCTTACATATATTTATATGTGACAAAAATGAGAATCAGTGACATTCAGATAAATAATGTCAAGAGATCTATAGTGATGTAAAAGAAAACCAGACCACTGTTACATATCCCCCACCTCATGGGGGTGGGGTCTTGAGCAACAGTGTCACTTCACTCATATGTTGTAACTTCACTCTCTTCTTTTTATCATCTTCCAACCAGTGTTCGCTAATTGTTTTGATTCAGTAAAGAACTTCAACAAAGGGAATTTTAACTTAACTATTTTATTAAACACGTCGATGTGCACATTTCTAACTAGCCACTGAATTTGCTCTCCCCCTCCACTGGGGAGCAGTTTCCAGATACAAAAGGAACGCATCTACATTGTTCAATGGCTAAAAACCAACTCTCCAAAAAAAATTTCTCTATCTATCATTCCCACACTAGTTCAGCCAATCAAAATCAACTTCCTTTATTTTGTCTTGTATCTGATCCCTAAGGTCAAATTGAGGAAGTCCGAGCAGAGATACAATTCTTTAAAAAATAATCGTCTGCTAAACTATTATTTAACATTCCTTACCTAATCATTAAAAAAAAAAATTAATTTATGATATTTATTTCAAGTATATTACTCTAAAATCCCCTCTTTCATGTCTGCAAGGTCTACACCTTACATTTTTTCTTCATGGATCTTTGGTCACATGACCCCCTCTGGTATGCACATATACCATTTCTGAAAAAGAATGAACATAAACAACAAAACTCTTTTTTTCACGCTTCACAAACATTTTTTTTTTTCAAAAAAAACACAATGCCAAGCAATCCTTTGTTCATTCTTGGTCACTAGCTTCCGTGACCCAAGGTCAACGCCTCAGATGCCAGTCTGGATACAAGTCACTCCAATGGTGAACTTTGACCTCTCCAATATCCCCTCTACTCAGATCAACAGGTACCACCACTGCAATCCAATATTTCTGGGGAGAACAAAATTCTTTGCCTCTTCACTTGAGACTTACATGAAATGTACATAAAATTCACAGAAAAAAAACACTGATCCAAAAATCACACAATACATGCCACAAAAACCCATGCTACAGCATCAACCAATTCCATAACTGATCCATATCCTTGCCACCTAAATTTTACACTTTAAATATACCATGATCCACACTTACTTCCTACTCACAATGATACAGTACACATGCTCCATTATCACCCTATTTATTCAAATACAACCAATTAATTACTTTGTTATTTGTGTATTACCAGATTTACTTGAACAAATCTTCACAAATTTACCACCATTAATTTTCTATAATCACTATTATTAACCATCTGCCTCTGTGTGTCAAAACTCAAATCACACCATCCCCAATTCCTTCTGCCCTTGACTACCCCGACAGGGAAAATAACCACACCTGCTCAGCACCTCCTAACTAATTCATTACTGGCTCTACCATGGTTACAAGGTTTTTATTTCCTTAGTCGTCTACCGTGACCTGGCATCTCACATGCCACTTGACCAATTCCTTTTGGTTGTCAGGGCTCTTCCTTGACCCTGGGTGTATCTTAGGGATATATATTTACTCAATACTGAATACTTCACAGCATAAAGTCCCCACTCTACCCGCCATTGTCCAGTTTCTATCTACATAGCCAGGTATGACAATTTCCACCCCGCAGGGCACAGACCCAAACACATTTGGAAACCTGAAACTATGCAGGCTGAATCTACTTATTCCCACAACAATTAATTAACTTAACTTTTTCACAAAAATTAACTCACAAAATTCACCAATTAACAACTTAATTCTTCAACCAATGAAAGCAAAATGATACACATACGGCTCTTAAAATAAAAAAAGAATTCCACTTTCTGTTACAAAAATGAACAAAACGATCATTTGTCAGTTAATTACAATTAACAAAATAATCTAAATATAAAACATTTTAATGCATACAAGAACACAGTCACAAAAATCTTTAACTCATTAACAGTACACAGAAATCAGTGGGAATGCCCCATCACAAAATGCAATCAGTCTTTCTTTTTCAAAACAATTTTCCATTATCTGCCCATACACAAATTCAAGTCATTTTCCATTATATTCCTGTAGACAAATTCAAGTTTCCACATAGCCACATACTACCAGACATACAACATTACAGTGTGCCAATCAAAATCAACAATAAATTTTCACACATGGTTCTAAACTTTTGTAAAAAGACAAAACAACAAAATCAGTCTCTCACTAAAATGTTTCATCAAAATTGACATTGTTGCACCAGTGTGTATGTGTGAGTGTGGGTGTTCACTGTGTCATTTCCTTCTTTCTATTTGTCCTTTTTTTATTGTCAGTCCATCAGGTCCTGTTCGTTGACTGTTTTTTTACTTTTTTCTGATTTTTTCCATCATTACTTCCTATTTTGTTTTGTTGCTTAGATGTGTGAGTGTGTGATCTGGAACATAGTAATATCATCATTTACTTACAATTATTTTTTTTCTGTCCTTATGTCTACATTACTTTTTTCTTTTTTTATATATTCCCTTTCTTGAGTCCTCAATTTGAAAATCCTCTCCAAACTTTTTCACGTTGTGTTGTAACCCTCATTCTGCACACACCCATGCTGGTAGATCCTGGTCAATGGCACCAAATAATGCAATGTTGTATATCTTCTGTCTCATGGTGGGGGGTTCTTGATCACTGTGCCAAAATTGAGTATATGTTGCATTCTCCCTGGTAGGGGTCAAAGGCACCAATTCACTCATATTATTGAATCTTCTCTTGTCTTCTCCCGGCCAGGTAGTGAAAAGTTTTTTGGTCCAGATATGAAAGACATCAACAAATGGGCTTTTAACCTTACTATTTTAATAACGCCAACGTATATATTTCTACCTATTCAGTGGGATTGCTCTATCTCTCCATTGGGGAGATGTTTCCAGTCATGAAAGAATACGTCTACATTGTTCAATGTGTAAGAACCAACTCATTGAAAAACCTTTCTCTGTATCTGTTGAAACTTGACTAATGCATGGAATAATAATGCAACACAAAATGTACTTAGAACAAAATGTATTGAAACAAGAAAGTGTACAAAATATTTACATATAGTCTTTTGTATATTCCTGGTAAGACTGTTCCTGGAGAATGTGTTGACTGAGTCGCAGTCAGGCAGAGTCTCTGGTTGAATCTCTTGATTCCTCCCTCTCTTCCCGGTACCAACCATATTTATATGGTCGGTACTCCACTATGCAAATTAGGTGGATCCTACCACGACAGTATCTATCATTCCCACACTGGCTCAGCCAATCAAAATCAACTTACCCATTGTTTTTGCCTTCCTTTATTTAGGAAGTCCAAGCAGAGATACACTTCTCTAAAAAATAATAGTCAGCTAAACTGTTATTGAACACCAACACAAAAAAAGACGTCAACTAGAGTGTGTCTGAGGAAGGTAAAATTTGTATTCAATTGAATGTAGTTTGGAGAATGACAGTTTCAAGAAAACAGTCTTTAGATGGCATCACTGCTGATAGTTCTGCTAATTTGCAAGGGAACCATTATCACCAAATCACAGGCAATCTGTGGCTATAGTTACAGATACATAAGATCAACATTTTCCAATATCAGGGAAGGGTCAATATTGATGATTAAAGGAGAACTCAGATTTACAGTAGTTCAGTTTTTCTAAACATTTGATTTGTGGTTGTTTTTTTGTTTTTTTCTGTACAAGGATTCAATTAATAAAACAAAAGTTTCCCAAAAATAATTTTCTTACATTGAAAATCTTAATAGGGATGTTTTATGCCAGACATAAATTTTATATTCAAACAACTCAACTAGAAAAAAAAAATGAAACATTAAATTACATTTTTATAAATTTATTATTGATTGTTCAGTTACTGACAGAATATTTGAAATAAGCAAAATTTGTTTTTATTTATTGTGTAAACATAAAATAAAAATGAAATTATTCATAATTCTCATTCATTCTCCTGAATTTCATAAAAAAGAAGAAAAAGAAATAAAAAGGGAAAAAAGAGGAAGAAGAAAAGCAAAAAAATAAAAAGGGAAAGAAGAGGAAGAAAAAGAAAAGAAGTATAAAAAGGAATAAGAAAAGGAAAAGAAGTAGAAGAAAAGGAAGAAAAAGAAACTGGAACATTAAATTACATTTTTATAAAGTTATTATCGATTGTTCATTTACTGACAGAATATTTGAAATAAGCAAAATTTATTTTTATTTATTGTGTAAACATAAAATAAAAATAGAATCATAATTCTACTTCATTCTCCTGAATTTCATAATAGTTGCATTTGAAATTCTTGTGAAGGGTAAAGCAGTTGAAATGCAACTTGAATTTTTTTTAATTGACTAATTGTTGAGTGGAAAGAGATCTTTGAAGAACAAATTCTAATGATTAATCTTTTGTTGTACAAACACTTAAAAGTTATTGTGACATTTTCAAAATAGTTAATTTGAAAATGATCATAATACCAGTAAATAAGTAGAACTAAGAAAATTGATAATTCTAAGAATAAATGACTTTGTTATAATAACACCTAATTTAAAGCACACTGAACTTGATATGTGGATAGAAAAATTTTGGCAAAATTTAACATAGCTGCAAAAAATGGTATGCCAAAAGGAAGGTTTTTCTATTGATGCCAGTATTACTCTGTACTCCTTGAGTAACTTTTATTGTTGAAAAATCTATTTTAGAACTTTTATAAAACCCAAATATAAGAAACTGGATTTGTGTATTCTATTTGATAAGAGCCCAGGTCTGGATTTAAATGTTAGTAGTTCCTCTAGGCAAATAAAGCTAAAAGGTTATTTTTACCTCACCTCCCCATGAGGCAAGATGTGGCACAAGGCTGTTTTTAATGCAGAGTTAAAACCGAGCTGATGGGCTCGGGCAAAAATTCCCTGTAGACCCCGTAAAAAACTGGGTTAGGTAGCTGTCTACCACCTCAGACTACGTTCTGCCCTTCGGCATAGCCTTGTCTGGGTTCCTCTCTGCGTGAAGGCAGAGAGATCGACCAGCTCAGCTCGAGATGAATCTCCAACTAATTGCCAAAGAAAGCAAATAAAGCTAAAACGTTATTTACCTTACCTCCCCGCAAGGCAAGATGTGGCACAAGGCAGTTTTTAATGTGGGGTCAAAACTGAGCCCATGAGCTCAGGCAAAAATTCCCAGTAGAGCCCATAAAAATGGGGTTGGGTAGCTGTCTACCACCCCAGACAAGGCTATGCCGAAGGGCAGAGCCTCGTTTGGGTTCCTCTCCACCTGAAAGCAGAGAGATTGACCAGCTCAGCTGGAGACAAATCTCCAACTAATTGCCGAAGAAAGTAAGTAAAGCTAAAAGTGATATTTAGCTACCCCCCCCCGAAGGTTACATGTGGCACAAGGCCCGGTTTAACGTGGGATCTTTGAGCCCATAGGCTCGGCAAAAAATATTCCCTCTTTGAACCCGCATAAACGGGTTCAGGGGCAGTCAACCACCCCGAACGAGACTCTGCCCTTTGGCGGAGCCTCGTCCGGGTTCCTCTCCGCCTGAAGGCAGAGAGTTAGACTGTTAGCCAAGTTAAATTGATTTTCTAAACGTAGCTTAGATGTGGCTCAAAGCCGAGGGTATGGGGCACCCAATGAGGATCAAACTCACTACTCAATTGTAATAGTCCTAGCAAGACGAGCTTGCTAACCATTACACCATGTAGAGTAAAGCTAAAAGTGCCAAGGGAGAAATCATAGCAGTTTAAATAGTATCTAACGGCGCAATCCACCCTGGGCAGAAGGGGATGCAAGTCTATGCTCCTGCTGCTGCCACTGCTTATAAGAACAGTCCATTAAGTTGAGGAGAGGGAGATAACTGGTTATACCAGTTACAATAAACAATAGTTAACAATCTAATTCTTTTTCATATTTAAAAATCAACATTATTGTCATCTTTCCATTATTCATACGGACTATCATGTAATAAGGTGAGGTACCTCTTTTAATTAGACAGCAATTTGATCACTAGACTTTACCCATGTTATTGAACAGATTTCTCCCTTATCTTACATTTCCTTGATACTTGCTATTTCTATTCTCAATCTGCAAAAAGTTGATTTGATTACTTCAACTAAATCACCGTCATCTACAAAACACTTCATAGGAATGATCATTTGATGATTATTATTTAACTACTCACCTAAGAGCATTGAGATACTGAATGCATTGTCAATCCCTTTCAATAGAGCTAGTGTTTCACTGGCTACTTTTTACTACTCTCTTCATTTTGCAGGATTGCCATGATATTGGATTCATCTTCTGATTATCTCCCTTTGGTGATTGTAAAATGTCCTCCTTGGCTGCCATCATTATTTAGATTTCCAAATAATGCATTTGTAAAAACATGTATTTCTAGGTTTTGATACTTCAAATAAAAATGGTCATATTTTACTTTTTTGATAATCTTATTCAATCTTTTTAAATCTTTATTGTACTTGTGTTGATTGATTCTACCAACCAGATTGGTTTGGTTGGTTTGTTTTGTTTTACATCATATCAACTCCTCAATGGGTTATTTAATGCCGACAAAATTTTTATTGCTGAAAATATGATTTTCTTCAAAAATCTATTTCTGGGAATATTTTTCCTTGAAGAAATCTATAGCTGGTCATATTTTTTTCAAAGAATGTATAACTGTATTGCTGGTATTTTTTTTTTAAAGTATTGCTGGTAATAATTATTTTTTTTTTTTATTACAAAGTATTTCTGGTATTAAAACCTATTTTTACACAAGTTTGGGTGTTAACTATTTACCCATAGCTGGGACCCTAACAGGTGCTACCACTCCAGGTCAGGATGGACCTGGGAACACCAGCAATTAAGAAGTGGTTCCACACTCCTCCAAACCTCCTGATCAGAGGCCTTGCTGTCAGACGTAGTTTATCATCTTACCTAGGATGCAGATGTAGTTTATCATCATACCCAGCATGGTATCAGCCAGATCTGTCACATCAAATGCAATATCAGAGTTTGGAAATCCACAAGAGCTGACCAAGCTTAGCTCTTAGCAGTCTTTTTTATCCTCAGGTAAGTGTTACTGTTTTCTCCCTTTTTGTCTAATTTCACTTCTGTTATGTTCTTAATATAATCCTTCTGTGTTAATATGATATGCATCTCTTCTTGACTCAGATTCAATCCCAAATATTTGAATGGACTTGTTACTTCTTTTCCAACTTCAAATATACTTCCAATTTTTGATACTGATATGTCCTGGAAAGGGATATATTTGTTCGAAGTAGCAAAGTGGTTGTTGACTTCTGTAACCAGGTAGGACAATCTAGCAGGTAACCGTAATGACTGGTCCTCATCGTAGTGGTAGGCAATAGGCAAAGACAATAGGTGTAGCCAATAGGCATCGTTCTGTACCTCCACATCAGTCTGTATTTATGGCTGACACCAGCCAATCATATTACTGTGAGAGGGAACCCAGGTGTATGCATATTCATTACATCAGATACTATGTCCTTTTGGAATTTATCACTTCTTGTCCATAAAAAAATCATCAGCATGCACGACAAATATTCCATACAGGGCCTTATTAAACCAATAAAATATTACCAGATTAATCTTAGATATCTGTCCTTTGAAACTTAACTTAGTTGTTTTTACCTTTTGATACCATTGCAATAATGCATCTGCTAAATCATAGCTACATTTCCAGATCTAATATACACACCCGTTCAATTTCTTTGCAAGAATGCAGCCTTTTTGTCAATAGTATTGACAGACCAATTATGTTGTGCAATGACTGATAATACTGTTATGCAATGTCTACAATTGCTGCATTCCAAGCTTCCATTACCAAAATATCTTGATTTGATATTTTGTCCAACAGTTTGTCTCTCTATCATCAAAGTCATATGAACTGTCTCTTCTGAATGTTTCTCTATATTGATATTTTCTGTCATATTAACATCTTTGCTAACATGTGGACAGTTCTTTGCTCAGTGATATGTTGATTCACAGACTTTACATCTTGATACAACTCCATTAAATAAAAGGATTCATTCTTCCAGGGCCTCTACCAATGGTTCTTCTACTGTATCCTTTGTATCTTGCTCCTCTACACATAGATCCTCTAATTGGTTCCTTTCTTCTTACCATAATTTTCTGTTATTATTGCTTCTTCTTTTATCTCCACTTCATTATTTGTCTTCAGTTCTCTTTTGGCAGTAGTAAATATCCTGGTCAGAACATTTTTCATGGTTTTATATTTCATTTGTGGGCATGCTGTTTTTGTTGTTCACTAAGATTTGTATTATATAGCAATTTCAAGGCCAATAATGCATCAGTGCTAATTTTTAAATTGGTACATTTCTTATTTAACTGTTCAAACTCTCTTATGCAGTTTAGCATTGACATTGCCTCAGTCTTCTTAAAATTTTCAAATTTTGTATAGGCTTCATAAATTTGTTACATCTTTTCCTTTTCAAATAATTTATCCAATTCAGTTAGAACATTTTTAACACCATCATCAATCGTTAGGAGAAATTTATCTATAGCTGTGGCAATTTCTCATGCTTTTCCTTCCAACAAGAGTGCCAGTACTATACCTTGTCTTGTTTTGTCCATTTCAGTAAACAATTTCCATAATTCAACTTCCAATTTCCATTGTGAATAGTCTTTGTTACTAAATGTGAGTGGATGGTTGTAATTAGCCATCTTTAATGCTTTGCTATCATTAAGAGACCAGGTCTGGTTTCAATTGTCAGTAGTTATTTAAAAGTGCCAAAGGAGAAATCACAGAAGTTTAAATAGTATCTAATGGCCCAATCCACCCTGTGCAGGAGGGGGATGCAAGTCTATGTACCTGCTGCTGCCACTGCTGATAGGAATAGTCCATTAAATTGGGAGGGAGAGATAACTGGTTATACCAGTTAAAAAACAATAGTTAATATTTTATCTTAAGAACTGACAGAAAAGTATTGAAAACTGTTCTTGTAAATAACCAGACTGATAAATAAAAAGCATTTAACATTTTTCTTGAAAATTCTTGAGAGAAAAAAGTATCAATCCAGATACTTATGAAATAAATATTTTAGTGAATTTATCAGGCAAGAGTAAATGCAAGAAATGCCCAGAAAATGCATCTTCTTCTATGTACCATATCCTTTGAAGTCTGCCAAGAAAATAGATCTTCTATGTGCCATGTCCTTTGAAGTTTGCCCAGAAAGTGCATCTTCTTCTCTGTGCCATGTCCTTCAATGTCTGCCCAGAAAATACATCTTCTATATGACATGACGTTTAGGGTCTGCCCAGAAAGTGCATCTTCTTTTATATGCTATGTCCTTTGATATCTGCCCAGAAAATGCATCTCCTTCTATATATCATGTCCTTTGAGGTCTGCTCAGTATACAGGGTGCGATGGGTAAATTTTATATCTCTAATTTCATGCATGCATATTGTTTGTTTTTGATTTTGTTGACTTCTGTATGCCATGATTTGATTTTGTCAACTGCAAAGTATTGTAGGTTCATTTGGGCCCCATCTGTAAGAAAAAGAGGACCATGATGTAATTCACTCCACCATAAATTTGTAAACATCATGTTGTTCTGCTTGACATTTGTGTCAGAAGCTCCAATATGAGTATTTCAGAGTCTTTGGGTATCAATCTGAGGACTGTGTATAGTATTCGGAAAGAGTTGGATGAATCTAATGGTGACTATAAAGGTGTTTGGGGCAATCACTAGGGATGGCGATGTTATGCCTTTATTCATCTTCCCACAGGGTCTTACACTTAACAGGGAGGCCAATATCAAGTGCCTTGAGGAGGTAGTGTTGCCCTGGGTCAAGAAGGTGGATGCTGGAAGACCCTATCTCTGGCAAAATGACTCTGTACCATGCCACACAAGCAGTAGAACGCAATCATAGCTATCAGACAATTTCTGTCACCATATCACCCCTTATATCTGGTCACCTAACTCCTCAGACAGCAACTCCCTTGATTATTATGTGTTGGGCACAGTTGAGCGAGAGACAAGCAAAACTCCTTGTAACACCAAAGATGAACTGAAAGCAAGGATTATGGCAGAATTCACCAACTTAAACAAGGAGACTACCCAGAAGAATTTCAGGAGGTTCCAAAGTTGTATGGAGGCCGTGATTGAAGCCAATGGCAATTTTATTAAATATATTTACTCTTTAGTATTTCAAGATATTTTTGTTTAATTTTGGTAAGTATATCTGTTAAAATGAGATGTCAGTGTTTTTCATGTTTGTGTAATTTAGATGACAATTTATACATCGCACCCTGCATAAACCACAGATGGTCTCTGTGGATCCTGAAAAACACAAACGTGGCCACACATCTACAGCAATGATGTAATGCTAGATCAATAAGTAGATCAATAATGCTAGATCAATAAGTCAGTAGTCTAACATAATTATCAGTTGAATTTTGATGTGAAAAAAATATTTATTGTGTAAAATAATTGCTTTAATAAGCTACAGGTTTCGTGATTTAGTAACATATATGCACTGTATGACCTCCTTCTCAAAATTAGTATTTCAATCAGAAAACTGATTTTGGGAAGAGGATTAAGCTGAAAACTTTTCAGCACCACCTGATATATGTAGACAAATGCCTGTTGAAACCAGGTTCTTTAACTTTAAAATCCATTCCTTGTAAGGACAACAGTCCTTACAAGAAATGGATTTTAAAGTTAGTTTTCTTCTTGTGGATATTGTTGTCATTTTCAGTGCCTTATCCTATGATTGTACATTTTTATATATGAAAATTTTATCATTCTTGTTCATTAAAAGTATGTTTTTTTATCAATTAATAGCATCTCTTGTCATTATATGTCATTGTTACACGAATTTATTGCTGATGAGGTACAAAGAGAGAATTGAATAAATTTAAATAATCAGACGAATTTACAGAAGAATTAAACATGAATTTTCACTGTTGATTACTTCAGTGCTGGTTGGGCGTTGGTCGGCGCTGTCCGGAATTCTCGGGCAGTAAATTGGATGTTAGTAGCAATATTTCCAAGAATGTACATTTACAATGCGACTACACCTTAGGCTATATGCCTTCTGTGAATATTTCATGTTTGTCTTATGTCATTTAATTATCATGGACTATAATCATCTAAATTCGACTTATTTATTTGGTTTATCTGCTAAAACCCCAAGGAAAGCCCAGTAGTTGCACTAATAGTTTACTTACTATCTGTTAACATTTGTGGGAATAAAATAAAAGGACAAAATAAAATAAATATTAAAATCTCCCAGGAGTCCTCTGACAGGAAAGACAATTTACGCATGTGCAAAAAAAAAAAGAGAGATTTTCTGGCGCCAAAGATAAACTAGAAGAATCTATCTCTTTCTCTGTTGGACCTTTGACTGGTGAACACGTGCCAACTGTTCGGGAAGAAATTCCCCAACAAGAGCTCGTTGGAATCCAGAAGAAGGAAATAAAATCAGTGTCCTAAACTGTCCCTCTAGTGTCTCTGTATCCTTCTGTCTTTTCTTTGTCTATTTATTTCAGCGACGAAGGCAATTCAACAAGTTTTGGATGTTTAGGTGAAAGAATCAACCCAGCACTAATAACCATAACATCCACACACTACAACACACCGCCCGACAACACCTAACTTCACGCGACTGCGCCTTAGACCATATGACTTCTGTGAATCATGTCCTTTCATATATCATAATATATAATTAACATGGACAATAATTGTCTAAATTCTGTTTATTTATTTGTTTTATCTTTATTTTTCTAGGACCCCCAAGAAAAGTCTAGCAGTGTCCCTCATACTCGATGTCACATGTGTCAATACTAAAGAAAGCCTGTTCGAAAACGCCAATCTTCACGCGAATACGCCTTGGACAATATTCACAGAAGCGAATGTGTTATATATCATAATTTATGGGATCATCAAATTCGGCTTATTTGGTTTATTTACTAGAACCCTACGAAAGCCCAGCACTGACCTAGTTTACTGTGAACGCTAAACACTGTCTGTAACGCCAGTGAAGCTATTTCATGTCTATAGTAAAAAATTATTTAATAAATATATTAGAAGATAGGATTTTAAAGAAAATATTTTTGCGTAGTATATATGTCGAATTTTATGTCAAAATAAGTTTTCAAATATTTAGACGTAAGGGAAGTAAATCTGTCAAAAGTTTAAGAGTTGCGTCCCTTGTACTGTTATTTTTTATTTTATTTTTTTTCTTTGTGGAAAAAAAAACTGATTTTTTTAAAACGATATCTTGGATATAAATGTAAAACTATGCCAAATTCTGAAGTAGAATCTTTAAGGCGGTTGAGAATCGACACTAACATCTCCGCGTTAATTCTTACGACCAAATCGATCTCAAATCTAGTGCTCCGACAGTTGGGTTTTTGCGGCTTTGTTGTCTGAAGCTCCTCATTATATTCATTATTGCTCAAGCCTGCGATCTGGAGTGTTCACTCAAATAATCTCACCAATTGTGTGACCGCATCAACTAGTGACAGAATAGCACCCAGACAATCAAAGATACGCGTAACCATCAGAAAGTGGATAGAATATGACGTATAAACGGCAAAAAATTAAGTTCCCGCTCCACATAGTTTCACATTGTATCAGATTCCTACATTTATTGTTTTAAATCTCAAATATGTGCATGTTAAACACATAGCGGCTCCCAACCAAGTATAATAAGTGATGCATTCTGATTGGTCGAAAAATATCAATTAGGTGTCGTCAACTACGTCCGAATGTATCGACCCAAATTTTGACCTCAAGTTGACACCACAAAATGTAAACATGTTCTCAATCCCTCACGTACCAAGAGAACTAATAAAAACGAAACTTCGACGCGACTTGGTCAGTGGGTCCTTAAAATATTCAACTCATTCACTTGACTTCATTGGAAATCGACACAACAATAAAGGAGACGACCCAAATTTTTCAACGCTACAACGAACCTTGTCACCCAATTCCAGGCTAAACATTAATTACTTAAATTAACATAAACCCAGCTTGCGAGATTCGCTCACTCCAACAAGACATATTATTCCACGACAGACATCAGGAACTCTAAAATATATGATGCTAAAGTTGTTAAAACACTTTATTTGTTGTGTTTTATAGAAAAATATTTATTGTTGAACAAATTCTTCTACTTGATTATTTTTCTTGTTGTTGTTGTCTTTGTGACATTTGATATAGTAAAAATAGTAGAGGGTCAGTTTTATTTGTATTTATAACCAATACAGATTGGCTAACCCACTATAACTTGCAGATGAGATTTGTCATAGGTTAGAACAGTGATTCTCAACTGCTGTGCCGCGACATAGTGTTCTGCGCGATCCTGTTAAGTGTGTCGCGAAATATTGTCACGACATACAAACCGGGTGTAACAGCAAAATTGTCTAAATCGTGTAACAGCATAATTGTCCATCCCACAAAATGTTTACTATCTTAAAAAACACTAAACTAATTGAGTTTCTTTTTTCCAGGTTTCAGCTTACGTTTAGCCATCTTGACACCATCTGTCGTAAGAATCACTAAAAAAAAGTCCTTTGAGTTATTCATCTAGAAAGAGAACAGGTTAAAATCGTTTTGTATCAGCCTCACTGTCTTTCCAGCTGAGCAATGGTGAGAGGGAAAAGATCATTCAGGCCTTCAATAATGATACGGACATTCATACTCTGGCTTCCATTTTCAAAGTCCATTCAAGAACCATCAAGAGAACGGTGTTATAAAATAAAATAAGACATATCCCGGCTGATTTACAGGCAAATAAACTAACATACTCAAGAGCGAGAGCCAGATGTGAACGGGACAAGGCCCCATCACAAAATGACCATTATCTTCGTTCCCGACGTACGAGTTCCGGTCGAAAAATAAAATAATATTTTAAAGTGTTTCTATTTTTCGAACAATAAAAATGCTTCCCTCCTAATTATACTCGCGTCGTTTTTCGAGCCTGTTAAGCCATACAAAAACGCCATAAAGGGGTCACACGGAAGTACAACGGCAGTCAACAGGAGGCCAGGGAAGAGACCTGTCACGGTCAGCCAGCAGAGTCAACAGGAGGCCAGGGAAGCGGTAGGCAGCAGCCAGCAGCAGTAGCGCCACGCAACCAGCGAGAACTACTATAAGAGATCAACCCAGATCTTCAGCCGGCCTATGAACTATACCACAAGTTAGCTGTCCCAAAACCACACGTTCCTCTTGAAATAAATCACGTAAATCTATTTCTACTGTTGTATTTCTTTCTTTCAACCATACGCTTGTCTATAACAACGGTGAATAAGTTTAAAATAAGAGGGAACAGTAGAAAGGAAAACTGGATCAGGAGGTCACAACAAGGTAGAGGGATCTTCATTTCAACTTAGAGCTAAATATATTCTTATTGTAAAGTCCAATAATGTTATAAAAACCTGGGAGAATTCTTGTAAGATATCTTTAATCTCTATCTATAAAAGGCAGGATATGTGTGTGTGTGTGTGTGTGTGTGTGTGTGTGTGTGTGTGTGTGTGTGTGTGTGTGACGAATGCACGGCCGCAATTTTCGACGGATTTGCACCAAAATTTACATGCACATGCTCCAAGTTAGCGGGAAGGCCAAGACCGACTTTGCATTTCCCAACTCCCTTCGATAGTGGAAATAATCGATTTTTTCATGCTTCTATGGCAATTTTCATGTAGTTTGCGGCCATTTTGTACTGGTAAGAGTTAGAGCCAATAGCTGGCTGCCACGAATATGCAGGAAGATTCTATTGGCCAGCGTGAGAGCCAACAGCTGACTGACACGAATGTTAACTAGCATGCTAGCATGCAAAAAAAATTCGATAGCTGCATTCGTCACAAGTGGGAAAATTTAAATCTGCATGGCACTTTACTCCAATTGGCTCATTCGCTTGCTTAAACTCAACATTGATTCTGATTCCGCAGAATTGGGTTGGGTGTGAAAAAGTATTTGTTGTTAACATTCTTTTTTCATTCGGTTTTTCCAATTACGAGTCCTTTTTTTAGAGCTGATCGTTTTGTGTTCATTTTGTTTAGTTCTTTTTTCGTAACAGATTTAATATTTAGTATAGAGCTTAGAAAAAATTTGCAGTGTGAGATAGGCAAGAAATGAGGCATGTAGCAACATCAGCGCAGCAAAGGGCACTCCTTTAAAGGCAAGGAAGTGAGACATGTAGAACATTAGCACGGCAAAGGGCACTCCTTTAAAGGCAAGGAAGAGCAAAAATATTTTAAGTCAAGTGATAGCGATTGCTGTATGAGTCGTACGATTTTTGAATCAAGCTCGGGCAACGCTGCTAGTCATTTCTAAGATACAACGGTTCAAAGCTTAATCTAACAATTGGACAATTTTGATGTTACACGATTTGGACAATTTTGCTGTTACATATATATGTTATATATATGCGTGCGTGCGTGCGTGCGTGCGTGTGTATGTGTGTGTGTGTGTGAATAATAACGGAAGCACAGGTTTCACACTCAATAAGCTTCACAAATAATTGAATAGAAACATTGAAACAAATTAAGTTCATATATGTATGTGTGTGTATTTTTTTTTTTTCATAAATATATGGTTTTATTTCATAACATTTAAATGTGTATTATCCTTTAAAGATATTGCTAAGTGTGCCGTGATATTTTCATTTGCCCGTAGGTGTGCCATTGCTTAAAAAGGTTGAGAAACATTGGATTAAATGATAGCTGAGTCACTCTATATTGAGTCATAAATGATTTCCTTTTCTGTTAATCGATGTAATTAATAAAGTACAATTGCATTTTATTTATAGACACACCATGCAAGTCCGTCGCTATGAGTAGATAGGTATGCCTATCATTCGGTTCATGTTCTCCCCGGTCTCTCCCGAATAGGTGTAGATGTTTATCCTTTGTATCCTGTTTAGGATTAGGTTTCCAGTTCCTTTTAAGGTTTACTTCTACTCTATACTTTTAACGTCTCTGCCTGAACTCTGAAATTTTATTTGCTATTTTTTTGTTATTTTTCCTCAATGGTAGTAGTGTAGCATCCCGCTAGCACTTTTTTTTTTTATCAATGTCTAATTTTGTACATTTTTGTGCAAAGTGGATCAGAAAGTCTATTCAGCTTAGTAAATATTTTCAGGAAAAATCAGCTTCTAATTGGTCAATAAATATCCACCCACGTACAAATATTTTTCCAGCGCGTGACCAAGTCAAGTTTCCCGCCAATTTGATGCGATTCTGTCACGTGATTACAATAATTATAAATAGCAGACACAATCTTGCTTTCTCTCTCTCCTTTCTTCATTCGCCTAAGAAGATGGGATCTTCAGGATTCTCATCTAGACCATGGGCGGTCAGACATTAAAAGCATATTCACGCATGCACGTATGTACAAACATTTCCAACTTACATTACAAACATACAGAACATTTCCAAACATGCAACAAGAACTTTTCTCTTTGAAATATTCTTCTAAAACTGCAGTTTATTCAGCAATTCTCAGCTTTATAATTAATTCAACTTTTGTGAGTTCAGATAAAAATATTCACAGTCTAAGAGACATAACACTAACAGATCTTTAACTTCTACGCATGTACATCAACACACAAAATAAATACAAATGTTATGTTTTAAAACCATTTTTGTTCCTTCTTATTTCATGTTTTGTGGTAATTTTATGTTAAATATAAATTGTGTGGTCATGTTATACACGCTGCCATAAACAGACATCTACAATTGTCCATTCTTATTACCATGCCACTACATATGGTAACCCCGACGTTTGACATGGGGCGAGAAAACAATTGGACCAGTACAGTAGATTTGCCTGTAGGGGATGGTCAGTCGGTAGGAATCACCGGATCGCCCTAATTTATTATTACCAAATAACCACAAAATATGAAACAAGAAGAAGAAACACATTCAACAAGAGAAGTTGCACAAGTAAATGGAATTTATATATGCATAACAACAATTGTACAAAACAGGAATTCAGTTGTGTTTGAAATGCTAATATATACTTGTCCTTGGAATTTTAAGTGAGGAAAATGTTCTTGTTGATAAAGTATTAAGTGTATTAAAAGGTGTTTGAGTTTGGAGAATTTTAGTAAGATGTAGCGTAACAGTTTAGTGACAAAAGTTATCTACCTTTGACCCTAAATACTTTTGTGTGCCAAAGATTGAATAAAATATCTTACGAAAATGCTGGAAGGAAGTTTGATTTGTAGTTAAGAACTAAACATAGTGAATAAAAAATTCCATTGTAAGAAATGTTCTGTGTATTCTGTTGAAGATAAATTTTATGATTGAGAATTTCCAATATGTGATAAATGAATCCAGGAATGGTGAGTGAGTGAATTGGATGCAGCTGCATTAAATTACCTTGACTTGACTTGAATTGTATTGAAGTTTGTTTTGTGTTGAAGTAACCCTAACTTTGTAAATTCAAAGAAACAAGCGTCATAGAGCAGTTTGGCAGATGTCAGCCGTGTGAAAAACGCACTAAAGAAAATGTGCTCGTGTACTCTATTTATTTTTCAATCACGTGATCGGCTCACGAACACGTTTAAAGATTTTGGCGGTAACCGGAGTCTAAACACTATTGCGTTGTTGCTATATATTGACCAATCAATGATGAAAAATGTAAGATATAAGCTCGGAGCCTGGATTGCGTTTAGGTTGCACAAAATTTGTCGTTAGCATAAGTAAACATACAGTAACATACAGTAAATGTACTTGAATATTTGTTATCCAATGAAAATCGTTAAATTAGACTACTATGATAATTAGTTAATGGATCCTTGGCGTATAAAGGTTTATCCCATGTTTCCTGTTTAGGATTAGGCTTTCGGTTTCTTCTAAAATCTTCTCATTCTTTTTCACTCCCAGTCGCCCTTTGCGTCTTAGTGAAATTATCGATTTGCTTGGGGTGAATTGATTAAAAACATGTTTCGAAAAGTTCACCTAGTTCAGACCTTTACTACCAGAACACCCCACGTTAATTCCACAGAGTCTACTTGTGGGAGCTACCAAAGTGGTGGTTAGGGATTATGTGTTTACAGTGTCGCAGTGTGCCCAAACACCACTCCCACCTTTTCTTAAACAACCCCGGATATGCCGTCCGGTAGAGAAAGGTCACGGCCCTTGTGTGCTAAAAATAGCAACGACATCCTTTCAAACTGTCAGAAACACACAAAACTCAATTTTCGCCACTAAACAAAAATAAAAGACCTTTAATTTGAACCGAAATTAATTTAAATACAATCAACAAACACCGAACACACTTTTGACTGTAATTAATACGGCCCGAAATTAATTATATTCATTTACTTGTTTAGCGTCACCGCTTTCTCTTATATGAGCCGTCATATCTAGATGCCGAGACTTCGCAGCGGTTTTAGCCGGCCAGGAGCAGCCTGGCCTTCGGGCTGGGTTGCGACCATGGCAAAGTCTAGTTTGGACCATATCAGGAGCTGCTAAGACAAGCTAAAGACTAACTGGACCAAAACTTGACTAAGTTTTGACCAGCTTGGACATGTTATGACCAATCTTTGACCAGTGACCCTATTGGAAACGCTCGGGTTTCCCAAAAACGACCTGTGTCATCTTGACCTCGTGGGAGTTAAGTAAATACCGCCCCGGGGAGCAGACCGGCCTTCGGGCTGGGTTGCGACCATGGCAAAGTCTAGTTTGGACCATATCAGGACCTGCTAAGACAAAGCCAAGACCAGAACTTGACTAAGCTTTGACCAGCTTGGACATGTTATGACCAAAACATTGATAAGCCTTGACCAGCTTGGACATATTATGATCAATCTTTGACCAGTGACCCTATGCGGGCTTGGGTTTTCCCACCTTGTGTCACGTCTTGGCCTGGGAGTCAAAGGGCTGAAAAACGACCTTGTGTCACATCTTGACCTCGACCAATCTTTGGACCATATCAGGACCCTAAGACAAGTCAAGACCAGAACTTGAAGCTTTGACCAGCTTGGACGTGTTTTCAAAACATTGACTAAGCCTTGACCAGCTTGGACGTTATGATCAATCTTTGACCAGTGACCCTATGCGGAAACGCTTGGGTTTTTCCACGAAAAACGACCTTGTGTCGTTTTGACCCCGAAAAAAACGAAAAAACCTTGTGTCACATCTTGACCTCGTGGGAGTCAAGTAAATACCGCCGGCCTGGGGGCAGGAAGCCTCCCTGATTCGCGACTTTGACGCGCCCAGTCAAATCGACCAAGCCCAGCAGCTGACGGGACCCAGCAGCAGTAGCAGCAGTCGTTCAAACAGTCCTTTTCAGGGCTAACTTCCGAAAGTCATTCGATCACCACTCTTCGAGGCTCCACTCACTTCACTCTTCGCTACTGCCTTCCCTCTGTGACGCCAGCTCACTCCTGCAACTTCCAGCACTCCTGCAGCATCCACCTCACTCCTGCAGCTTCCAGCACTCCTGCAGCTTCCAGCACTCCTGCAGCTTCCAGCACTCCTGCAGCTTGCAGCATCCAGCTCACTCCTGCAGCTTCCAGCACTCCTGCAGCATCCAGCTCACCCCAACAGCTTCCAGCGGCCTTCAGCTCACCCCTGCGGCGCTCTACGGACGTCCCACTACCTATTCCAGCACCCGCTGACGACCTAATCCAGTGCCCACTTACGTCCAGCGCCCGTTATCGTCCGGACACCGTTCCCGAACAAACGACCTCTGTCGTCTTACCATCCACCGTTCGCAAATAAAGACACGATTTCCATCGTCTACAACGGACCATCTGCGTTTGTCATCCTTCTTTGCTATTGCCAACTCCTTGTCTTTGTGTCCCCTGTTTTAGTTGTAAGGTCGATTGGCACTCACACCTCTCGGCCTGCTGCAACAACAGTACACGTGGTTATCTTGGAATAATGTACTTAATCCAAATATACACCAATTTTTTTCCTTTCAAAAAATGCATGCAAAGATAATGAATACAAAGAATTATATTGTGCATGTAATGATAAAATTTTATATCTCTTAAAATAAAATATACAGTATTCAAAGAGTTCATAAATTTATATGAGAAACTTTTCGTGTTGAACGTCCTTTTTAGCATATGAGAGAGAGAATGAGAGAGAGAGAGTCCTTGTAAATGTGTATGCATGTATATAAATATATGTAGTAATGATCCTTAGTAATAGTGGGATTTTTAGGTGTCCGAAAATTTAGTGTATGGCAGAACAGATGAAATTCATTTCATCGACTCTCTGCTTGCCTTGCCTGGTCATCTCTAAGTTTATGACTTTTTAGAGACAAAGGAATTGTCTCCTTGATTTCTGATTGGTTCACAGAATTGTCTCTTGATTTCTGATTGGTTTACAGGACTCATTTGACCATCCCTTTTTTCTTCACCTTCATTTAGCGACGATGACCTTTTGCCCTATTTTATTTATTTCGATTTTTTCTATTTTTTTTTATTTCTTTATGGCAAACCAAAATGGTTAGCCAACTTTTAGTTTTCTATTTTTTTTTAAATAGTGAACTCTTTATTTTTCTATCATTACACACACTTTACGCCCTAGTAAACGGATTTTATAACAATTATTAAATAGGGGTCAGTAAGGTTTCAAACTGGTCCTAATGGGTCCACTATATACAGGTGCACTCGATCTGATCATTTTTATCGAAGCTGATATTCTGTGATGGCATAGAGTATGTAGACTGTCAAATACCGATTTCCTGAGCTTTTGCGTCACAAAAGGTCATGGGAAACGTCGCACAGGATATTTTGATTTTCATTTACAGGATATGGCTTCAGCTGATCACGCAAGTGTTTAATTTCTTCATCAGTAGTTTGGCGTTTCACCATCTCCTGCAAATCGTATACATCGATAGTAACTGCATTAGTTGATCGAGATAAGCAGTCAGCTACTATATTCTGATCACATTTTATATGTGAAATATCAGTAACACATTCACTTATAAAAGAGAGGTGACGTTGTTGTCTGTCTAATTTCAGTGGAGTTTGGTTTGTAAAAGCATTACAAAGAGGTTTGTTGTCGGTTATTAATAATATATTGTAGATAACCGTGTGTGTATTTATGTGTTGTATTAGAAACACGTGTGTAACTCCTGGTAGAATATTAAAAGGTCCAACTACAAGAAAATGGCCGGACTTGAATTAAGTCCAACTGAAGATAAAAAAAAGACAAACAAAACCGATATACAGGGTGACCCCAAAAAACGGGAACTTTTTAACAATCCAATAAAACCAAGAGTGATGGAAGAAAAATATTTTATTCATAGTAATTGAAACCTTAAAACATGCCATTTAAGAAACAATGATGGAATTTTCATTTTTTAAAAATTACATCCTGTAGATGGCGTCCTCCTGTACGAATGCATTCTTGAAATCTGCTGTTGAGATTCCTCATTGACTGCTGCAACATCTCAGCTGGGATACTGGGAATTTCATCTTGAATTCTAAATGACGAAATGTTTACTTGCTCAAGTTCACTGTCTCGCAGGGTTGCCACTTGCTCATCTCTGGCAATACGCACTTCAAAAATTCTCATTTTTTGGGGTCACCATATATATATATATATATATATATATATTTATATAAACAAATATATGTATTAAACAAAACAATTTTACAATGGACATAGACAATAATATTTGTGTGTGTGTGTGTGTGTGTGTGTGTGTGTGTGTGTGTGTGTGTGTGTGTGTGTGTGTGTGTGTGAACGTTTGTGTCTATTCTTTGGTGAATGTTCGTATTTTGGTGAATGTTCTTACGTACGTGTATATGTGTATAATGTTCATAGCGTCTCCCACAAATGGGAAGACGCGGATCTTGTAAGAGAGCTTAAATTTTAGTCGCTGAAAGGAAGAAATGAAAAAGAGAACGAGGCCAGAAGTCGCCCAGTATTTATAGTACAGGGAGAATGACCCCTAGTGACAATTTGGGAATTAATGAGGAGCTAACTCAGCGACAATTTCTTCGAAAAGAAACCAATAGGAATCGATTGGTTGTCTACCATTTGGCGTCATGCTGCACCGACAACATAATTCGATCTGTCTTTAACAAGCTGAAAGTTACTGGTTTTTCAGTTGGTATAGGGGAGAGCAGTTATGTTTTACAAAGTCTCCTTTTATATTTTTGAAAGACTCAATCTCCTCTTTTTTATTTTTTTTGTGTTAAGTCTCGATTTTCGGTTCTCACGTATGTATTCTGTGAGTGGAAATATTTTATTGCTAAAACGTGGAACCAGTTTCGTATAGAAATTGGCCACTCCAAAGAATCGACGCAATAACTTAGAGTCGTTTGCGAGAGGAAATTCATTTAACTCCGCAAGTTTCTTAGTGCTGGGTTTAATTAATACCATCACCAGAAACACTGAATCCCCATAATTCAATCTCGTGAGCACGGAAGAAACACTTCGAAAGAGAAATTTTTAGATATTACTCACTAAGTTTTTGTAAGACTTGTTCGAGGTCCTTGGAATGAGATTCTTTGTCATCTGAAAAGATGAGGATGTCATCGATGTATATAAACGTACAACTGAAATCACGGAAGACGTTGCCCAGCATCCGCTGAAATATACTTGATGCATTCCGTAGTCCGAAAGGAATATAGTTGTACTCGAACAAACCAAAAGATGTTGTAATGTCCGTTTTACATACATGGTCCGGATGAAGTGGCACTCGATGGTAAGCTGATGATAAATCAATTTTTGAAAAGATTTTCTTACCATGCAGCTTAGGTGCCAGAAAATTTATCTATCAATCTGCTTTTGTCATTGTATTCAGTTGCCTGTAGTCACCTACAAGTCTGTATGTGCCATCTGACATTGATACCATATGTAAGCCTGATCTCCATTTCGATTTCGAAGTTTTTTGTAGATCTTCAAAGACGCTTTACAATCTGTAAGAACTGCTATGTCAATAAGAAAGCACAATTTGCTTTATTATTATTATTATTTCGATTTCTGCTATGGTCAAACTATCTCCCAAGTCTGCAGGAAGATATGGCTACATTTCATGATTTTTTTTTTTTTTTTTTTTGCCATAACATCAAGAGCGTTGCATGTACAAAGTTCTTCTTATGTGTGGGCTATATTTATCAAGACAATGTTTTGTGTTTTTCTTAAGCTGCGATTTCCAGGGATATTTTCTATGTCTTGTTGTGTTCCTTTTTTACCATTCCAAGCGCACCTACTATACCTGGTACTATTCTTGTTCTCATTTTTTTATTTCGATTTCCATGTCTTTATACTTCAATAATGTTTCAAAATCCTTGGTTACTATGTTACAGTCCACTGGTCAAACCATATCAATTAGTAGGCAAGTTTTTTCTTTTCGAGTTTTGACAATTATTTCCGGCCCATTTGTTTCAATCTTCCTGTCTGTAAAGATGGTTTAGTCCCATAGAATTGTCATGTCTTCTATTTCTGTAAGCGGTGCTGGGTGATGTTCATACCAGTGTTTATTAACATCTTTTCCAAAGTTTTTCCACATTGTCCAGTGTAAATACTGCCCCACTCTATCGTGACGATTTTCATATTAATTTGGAACAAGTACATAATGTCCTAAGGTTAGATGGTCTATGGTTTCATGATATTTGTCACAGAACCTGCATTTTGCATCTATATTATTATGTATGATATTTACCTGAAAATTATTTATTTATTTTTTTATTTCCTTTGATTTCTGGTGTATACTCATTTCTTTCCAGGTCCCGACCAGAGACCTAAGGTCAAAAAGGGCATCATAACATTTTCCATTGAGCAATTAAAAAACACATATTTTACATAGATAAAGCCCTTCGTAAGATGTGCGATGTACTCGTGAGAACATTTTTTTTTATTTCTTTAAGGCATGAGCGGTCAGGAATCCCTTTAATGATTCTATTAGAATCTTTTCCAATCAATCGGAGGGCTCCAACTACAAATGAAATTGTTGATGTTCCCATGCGCCACATTTTTGAGATTTCGATTTTAAGATCCTTGTATTTGTATCTTAAAAGATACATTGCAGTCTGCAGGGACTGCCATATCAATAAGGAGGCACTTTTTTGTTTTTGTGGTCTCTAATCACGATGTCTGGGCGAATATCTTTCATTGTTCTGTCTGTAGGTATTGTTAATTCCCATAAAATTGTTACAGGGCCTATCCCTGTAACTGGGTCTATGTGGTGTTCATATCAATTTCTTGCAGTTTCCTTTCCGTAGAAGTTGCAGATTTTCCAATGTAGATATTAGTCCACTTTGTCATGCCGGGTTTTATATTCAGTGGGGGATGATACCGTACAATCTGATACAAGATGGTTAATTATTTCTGGATATTTATCACAGAATCTCTATTTTAGGTTAAAACAGTTTTTTCTGTATTTGAGCTTGGCTACTTCTAGTTATCAAGCATTGGTCCTGTGCAGAAAGAATAAAACCTTCGGTTTCAGCTTTTAACCCAGCAACGAAGTAGCCACTGATGGGCACGGGGTTTGTCTACGTCATCTTGTTTGGTACGGGCAGAGTATTGACTGTGAAGCGGTTTATCTTGCCATCATTTCTGTATTTGGTCGGTTGCATTTGTCTTTGCTTTCTTTTTTAAGTGTGTTGAGCTTCAGTCGGTGTATTGTGCTTTACTTGTATTTCTGCACCCATTTGAAACTCCATTTTAAATTTGTTGGCTTCCCTTATTACTGAATAAAATCGCTTACTACTTTCATACACATATGACACATATCATCATATAGTCTTCTGTAGTTTCCAGGTATCTTTGAAAGCCAATTGTTGTAGTTTTGTAAGAAAGATCTAGCTGAACAAATCCTCTGCCTCCTTCAGATCTGGGCACATACGAACACCATCAACTTTGAGATGATGCATGCTGTGGCAGGTGAGAAGCTTTCTCGTTTTAGCGTCTATTCACTTAATGTCAGCTGCGGTCCAGTTAAGGATGTTGAAACTGCATTGCACCGCAGACACAGCCAAGGTGCTAATGGCTGATATTCTGGTTTTTTTTTTTTTTTTGTTTGTTTTTTAAATTCAGTTTGGTATCCAATACCAGACGCATACAATACCAGACGCATACAATACCAGACGCATACACCTGTAGTATTCCTATCTTATCTTCTCCTTCATTTGTGTATGCTGTACCTCCTTCTGTACATTCTATTCCTATCTAATTATATACTTCTTCTTGTTCCCTAATCTTTGTGACAAAATCTGTATCTATTGAGTGTGTTTCTGTAATCCTCCTTTTCTTGAATGTTACTTTTTCACATTTATCTAATCCGAAATCCATACCGATGTCGTCACTGAAACATTTTACATTATTGAGGAGACCCTTCAACTCATTGTCGTCTTTGGCAAAGAGTTTGAGATCATCCATGTAGAGTAGGCGATTGAATACTTTCTTGTTTAGTTTGTAACCATCTATTGCTTAGTTCATGCAAAAGGATGATTACGGGTAGAGGAGATGACAGGGAATCTCCCTGAAAGATTCCTCGTCGGATATTCAGGCCGTTGGAGATGCCAGTGCCTCTGGTGTGAATTAAGTATAACGTTGTGTTCCACATTCCCATGCTGTGTTTAAGGAAATTTATTATCAAAGAGAAAACATTGTACATTTCCATAGACTTAAGGATCCAAGAGTGTGGTACACTTATCAAAGGCTTTACGGTAATCTATCCATGCTCGCTAAGATTTCTACATCGTCTCCTGCAATTTTCCAGGATCATTTTGTTTATCAATAGCTGATCTTTACAATCATATTAACCTCTTCTTCTTCTTCTTCGTTTTCTTCTTATTATTATTATTATTATTATTATTAGTAGTAGTAGTAGTAGTAATAGTATTAGTAGTAGTATTAAAACTTAAAAAGAAGAACGCAATTTAAGAAAAAAGAAAGCACAGTGTTTAACAATGTTTAATAATATTTTGCCTGCATGTATATCTTCTTCAAGTTATCTTAGCGTAGAACTTACGGTCACGTCTAGCTATTTCAGCTGTAGAATGATGGTGTTATGGTGTGTTTAGTAGTCGAGTTGATCAAATATATAAATGCGGCTGCGTGTTTCAAGATAATCAACATCCATACATTAAATTTAAACATCAAGGAAAAAAACCAAGCTCAGTGAACATTAATAATATATTGTATTAACAATGGTATACAAATTCCAACAATAAGTATAAAGAAAGTTGCTTCCCTTTTTCCGTAATAAAAAAGGGTAAGTTTAATAAATGTTGAGTACAAAATTGAATGTAATTTAACTACAAAGTTCAATTGAAGTCTTAGCTAAATACAGAATAGTTCCACAGTGTTTTACCAGTGTAGAAAGATGTAATGTTCGTGAGTGATATCAACAGGAATTAGTATGATTACTCGAATGAGCAATAATTAAGAATTAAAATGTCAATATAGCGCCGTGCCTTATTTTCCAAGAATTGAACTGCAACTGGTCTTTTGGTTGATAGCGAAATTCTTTTATAACGATGGGTAGGCTCCGGGTAGCTTAGCGCCAAAAATATAGAAAAGATACTAAAATACATGATTGGTCAGGAAATAGACCAATCCGTGATTTTAGAGAAAAATTTGAATTACTTGCGATGGTTAAATTGTCCTATAATAAGTATCATGTATTTATTAACCAATGAGAATTGGAGAAAATGTAGGCGTGGCACTACAATGGGACCTTGATCCTACCTATTCCCCACCCGATTTAAAAGTTCTCTAGTCATCTTATCTTTTTCTTTCAGAAACATTTGCAGCAAAATTTGTTACATTTTTCTTTTCTCTTCTTTTGCAAGATAAAAAAAAACTAAAAGTTTTAAATATTTATTTTAAAATCAAAACATTATTCGATAAAAATAATTTTTGCAATAGTTTTATACCAACATGTTGTCATAGATACTCTATTCAGTTTTATATATATATATATATATATATATATATATATATATAAACTGAATAGAGTATATATATATGAAAAGTGTGTGTATATAAGTATAAATATATATATATGTGTGTGTAATATATTATATATATTATTATTTATATATTATATGCGCAGTACTTATTAGAAAGCGCTCAATATCAGAGATAGAATTAACATATTTGGTTGGATTGATGTGAGTTTGTGGCCTGGGTTTCATGCTTTTGCGATTGACTGACGATCGCAAAAGCGTGAAACAGGGTCACAAATCAACATCAATCCAACCATATATATGTATGTGTGTGTGTGTGTGTGTGTGTGTGTGTGTGTGCGTGAAGGACGGGATTTCACCATTTTATAACATACAAAAAGGAAATTAGTAAAGACATAAAATGGCGTAATCCCTCGCTAACAAAATTTTAAAGATGCATTAACCTACTAATCACTCGATGAATGTTATGATCCTTGTTTTTTTTTTTAATATGGGACCAAGTCGGTGAGCTGATGGCTCGTATCGCTCCCGAAGAGATCATGCTCATTGATCGCGCATACGCGTATGACAATGCGTCGCCCCCGTATTCTGGGGTGAAGCGAATGGTGTTTCTAACGCTGCTGGCTACAGACCGAATGGGGATTTGGACGACGCGAATGGAGGAAGTCTTGCGAGGAAACCGTCTTTCTAATCAGGATCTAATCCGATTCTTTGAGCATCAGCTCAAGATGAAAATTAGAACTGATAGACGCTTTATTTCGACAGACTTCAGCGAAAGGTGGGTGACTGAGGCGAGCTTGGTTCGTGTGAACGAGGCTAGCCTTGATTTTCTCTTTTAGGTCAATCTATATCGCATCGGGGTGGTTTCTTGCGGAGCCCTCCCCTGATTAGGCTAGACATGCTTTGTGTACCTAGTTAATGTGAGTAAGTATTGTTCCCGGCCTGCTCCCGGCTATATCTTTTGTTTTGACCCAAGTTGAGATTCCCACCCTCCCCAGTTTGTTTTTTGCCCCTTTTTCATCTCGACTAGATCAGTTTTATTTATTTCCCATGTCCGTTTATTATATTTTCTCTTTTCCCCTCTCCCTTGGCGACATAGCCTCTTGATTTTGTCCATGGGCAGAATACAGCAGTTTCTCTTTTCCGAGGGTTGGGCGGGTCTTACTAACATCAGTTATATATGTTTATTTTGCTTTATTTTGATATTTAGTTTGTTTTGGGGTTCATCCCTCTCTCCCCCCCCCCTCATTGTAAATAATCCATAAATTTTTGCATATAAATTTTGTAATCATCAGATTTGTATGTCATGGAATGCGTCTTGTAGATCCCTCTAAGAGTCTTGCGGTATTATAGTGTATGTAGGATTGATTGGTGATGAATGTGTCTTTGGTGATGAATGCGAAAATTGTAACGAGTGAATTGAATCGGATTAGCTAGGTATAGGATAGTCAGTGAAGACCAGCCTCAACCCATTCCCCCTTTTTAGGCCTTGTGCCATAATTGTATTTATATACAATAAATATCGAGACGAACCAAGTTTTTCAACTCGACAACGAACTTATGTCACCCAATTTCAGGCTTACGTTAATTACTTAAATTAACATAAACCCAGCTGGCAAAAGAACACTCACTCAAACAATTTATTTATTTCACTACAAACATCACAAGTTAAAACTCCAGTCAAAGAGCGACAACTTTGTAGAAATCAAAATCACAGTAAGTCGAAAACAATACTTCTAATTTAATACAAAAACAGAACTGTTTAATATTCCCACAATTACAATAATACTTAAGCACACTTTCTCATTTTCATACACACAGTTCAACAACTTCAAATCTTACAAACCAAAACTTTAATAACGCTACAAACAACTTGAATAACAAATATTTGTACCTATATTCATTGTGTTAGTTATGTAAATGCTTATTAATTGTTGAAGCAATACATTGTTTTTACATTATTATTTCTCTTGTTGCTGACTCATTTTTGTTGCATTTGTGAATTAAAATACGTAGGGATTTGAACATATCCACATTCAACCCCTAGGTCCTACAAGGTCATAATCCACTCCTGGAGAGAGTGTGTGTGTGTATGCATGAGACTGTTGGGGGTGTGCAGAGTTAATTAATTATAATTGAGTGAATCAAAAGGAATTTGTGTAGGTTGCGTGACTTTCTGCATCCACAAACAAATAAATAAACGAATTTTAAATACGATCAAAAACAAGACATATTCAATTTAGAAACCAAATAAAACATTTATATACAATTCAAAGTAATATATATACAGAATATTTTGGTATATGTTACTATGGCAAAGTGTGTGTGATATTTTAGGTTTCGGTATGTCTCTCTTAGTATTCGTTTGTTCATTTACAGTCTTTCTAGATTTGTGTTAATATTAAAAATGTCGATATTAAGTGTTTTTAGGAAAGAGTTCTTATGGAGTGATCTACCTTTGACTGTAATATTTCTGAATCGTTAGAACGTTGATTTTTACTTAATATGTAGTGAATATAATTCACTTTGGATAAGCAAAGTTGTTTTAGGTTTGCGATTCGATGTCCACGGAGTTGGTCGAGTTTAAATTGCAAGTGAGTCAGCGTTGATGTACTTTTGCGCGGTAAAGTCGTGATTTCGAGTGACGTGGAGTACGTTGGCAATTTTTCTGTGGATGTTCGTCTCTGGCTGCTTTGGTCAGTCGGCGTTTTCTTTTATATGTTTTGAAAGTCCAAAATCGGCTCAAAGAAGTTTGGGCGCAATTTTGCTTTGCAGGTGAAACTTTCAGATTATTGTGTCGTTAACCAATGAGATTTGTTGATTCGCCTAGTACGGTTTTATTGGTCGAAGTTTTCCGTACGTAGGCGTAAGATATAGACTGTTCTGTTACTAGGGGTGATAGGTAGGGAAAGGACGAGTCTACAAGATCTGTTCATTTTTAAATTTTACTTAAATGACACTTATTCCATACATTTGAAACGTCCGAATTAAACTTTGACTAATTTGGAGAATTCCCCTCCAATTTTTTTAAAGATCTCCACAAGAAAGATTTATCAATTTGCCTCCGTTCACTTCTCTGACGATGTCAATAAAAGATTCATTCCATTCAGTACAAGTTTCTTTCATTCTGTTATCACTTATCATTTCAGTCACCATCTAAAAGAAATTTTTAAAAATCGTCTGTCTTAGCAAAATTATTTTATTACAAAATAATACAACACCTCCATAGTGATGTGTGGGTTGAGACATCGGCTTCTTTTTCCTAGAATTGAAAACTAAACAGAAGACAATTTTCCCTCTGTGTATGACAATGATATCAATTCAACTGTGCTGTATCATTTGTCTAAAATCATTACTGACATTAATTAAAAAAGTAAATCATAAAACTTCACCATTTTCCTTGTTTCCTAAACACTGGCTGAGGAAACTTTTATATGTGGAAAAAGTCGATGTCTCATTCCAGAAAGAAAGTACAAACGAAAAACCCCAAAAAGTGTATTTAAAATCAAAAGAAAAAAATGTTTTATTACATAGTAGTGTTGCGGATGTGTGATGTGTGTTGGAGAGGAATAGAAGGTTTGAATTATCAGAAGGTTTAAAATTGTGTGTGTTCAGTAATCCTCCATCCACAACAATTAATACAAGAGATAGAATAATTATTCAAAAACATCTTGTTTCAAAACGTAACAATTGAATTTATTAATATTTGATATACATGCATGAATACTGAGTAAAAAGGTTAGACAGAGTTGTGTTTCTTAGATAAGGTAATATTTGTACCTAAGTTCATAAAGTGAAAGTAATTATTAAACTGTAGTTTAGAAGAATAAAGTTTTATTAGCATATTTGGTATTGTGAGTTATAAAGTTGGTAAAAGTTCAGAAGAGATTTCAGAGTTCGTACTTGCGTGAATGTTGGTAATGGTCGTTAACGTCTGATTGCATTAGTTAAGACTGGAGTTCTTGAAGATTACATCTTGGCAGCAAGGCATGAGATGCGACATAGAGTTTACACATGTTTTGTTTTTATAATTTTGTTGTACCACGTGACAGGCTCAGAAACATATTGAGTGAGAAAACAGATTTGTCACGTGCGGGCAGTTTGATTGGTCGGAACTGACCAATCAGCGAGCTAGTTTGAAGTAGATTAACGAATGAATACTTGTCTATGTACTGTGTGTTTGTAATGTGGTGGTAATTACCATAGAGGAAGAGTGCATTTTCCAATTGGGTATAACTGGCTGACGTGGAAGAATCCATAGTAGAGAATAATAGATCTAAATATTTATTTCATGAGAGGAATATATATATATATATATATATATATATATATATATATATATATATGAGATAAAAGATATACCATTTTTTATATACCAAGAACAGTTTTGGAAGATACATATGTATAAATATGGTGGACTCTCCTATCGTGAATGATAAATGAGGGTCAGCAGTGGATAGTGTCTTTCGTTTTACATT
This sequence comes from Acanthosepion pharaonis, assembly GCA_903632075.3. NCBI lineage: Eukaryota > Metazoa > Mollusca > Cephalopoda > Sepiida > Sepiidae > Acanthosepion > Acanthosepion pharaonis. The sequence goes on from CAHIKZ030000340.1 coordinate 880,455, forward strand.
TATGCATGCTAGTAGGGGCTATTATTGAGAAAATTGGGTAATGGAAAGACATATTTCATTTGCGCTTTCTTAAGTGCAATACTAGCCCAGCTTTGCTACGGGGGACAAAGCCACACTAACAGATGAAACTTATTAAAACAGGATTTTGATGGTGTCTCTGCTTCAAAGCTTGACAAAGCTGATCACGGTGCTTCAGTCTACTGTCTTCAAAACCCTTTAACATAATGAAAAATATCTTACGCAACTCCTTTCGGTTTGATGCTTGGGCTTCCCAGGTTTTCAGATCAAAGCTGAGACGTTTCAATTTGTCTTTGTAGCGTAAGAGTGGACATCCAATTGAACGCTTGGAGTTTGGTAGTTGTCCATACAGCACCTTTTTATGCTCATCCATTCTCACAACATGACCGGCCCACCTAAGTTGTATCTTTGCAGAATGATTTCAATGCCTGTGATGTTGTTACATGTCTTCAGCATTGCACTATTCATGACCCTGTCGTATATATATATATATATATATATATATATATATATATATATATATATATATATATATATATATATATTTTAAAGAAAACCAGCCAACTTTAAGGTTCCATAAGGTTATAATTTATTTCCCCAGGGATCTTCTTGTTCCCTGGATCATCAGACCTCTTCTTGTTAAAATAAACGTCTGCAATTGATTTCTTCTGTCTCTCGACCGCAACACTTGTAGCCAAATCACAGTTCAAACGATACTCCGTCGTAACAGTCCAACAGGCTACGTAGAAACGACAAAATGGAGTCACACATCCAACCTTCAATTCTCACCAGCAAAAACGGGTGTTCGTCCACCAAGCTAAGAAAATCAAATCTGTTCACATAAGCGAAAAGCAAAGGCTTTTTCACCGAGAGAATTTTCTGATTGGTCACGCCATTCAAGGGAGGGAAGAACATTAGCATAGATTCTGGTCCTTAAAGTAGATTTTTGCTAACTACTTTTTGGTAAATTTTCTTCGGCAGATCGCACACAAAACACGAAATCTTTTTCGAGGTAGCTGATTATTTCTTTCACTACACTCCCACTTGTCCCATAAGTGACACACTTGAGCTTCTCCGGAGCGGGGCGACTGTTGGTGGGGATTGTGTGGCATGTTCAGAAGACTCGTGGTTTTGTAGCACGTTTTAAGAACTCTCTTCTTCCAGCGTTAACAGCAGAACTTACGGTCACATCACGTTGAAACATTCGTTCCCGTACGATCATCGAAGTTAAGATAACTTCAAGCCTCGTCATACCTATTGAGTGACGGGTTGGGAATATCAGGTGTTGTAAGCTTGGATGTGCGGGTGGTGCAATGGATAATGGCTCGTATTTGTTAATTGGAGAGCCGAGTTCCAATTCTTGTTGGGTTCGTTATATTCACTTACGCGCAATCACCATTGGAAAATGTATGAATCCGCCTCTTCTCCCCTCGACTATGGGTTAATTAGTAAGATTTGTATCACTAAGCCATTATTATCTCCCGTCCACCAAAAAAAATTTTTTTCTGGCATATTCCGTTCAAGGGATTGATTGATTCGATTTTTTACGGCTTATCAATATTTTTGCAAAAGGCTGATAAGGAATATGCCATGCCTAAATGCTAAGTCTCTTTTCATATTTTCTCAAAAAAAAACTTTCTAACAATCTAAAAATATTTTCTGGCTTTCTCGACTCCATTCACTTTTTCACCGACGTAATGTGGCTTCCCTCTGTCTTTTCTATAAATATTTTCATAGCATCTGCTCTGACGAGCTATTTTCACTGGTGCCCCGACTGCATGAATTTAAGCGTACTCGGCAGACATTTTAGTTCCAACCTTTTATTGTAGAAACAGTTAAATAGTTTCTTCTCTTGCACTTCCCTTCCTCTTACTTGCTTCCCTGATAACTACAATCTTAAATGTCAATCGACGTCTTCTGATGCCTTGATTCCTGTTCTTCTTTTTATCCATTCCTTACCCCACCCCATACTCAGTCTTTTCGCTTACATTCTCTGTAGCTACTTGCGTACTAGTGGCACTCCTGCCTTGCTTGGGGTGAATTGCTTAAAATAATAATTAATAAAAAAATAACCTGCAAAAGGTTGATAAGCCACAGAAAACGAATCACTCACTCGTGACAACAAAGTTCAAAAACGTCTATGTGACCCTGGGGGTGATAAATTATTTTCTACCCTGCAGCCCATTTCAAAAGATCACAAGCCTATCACTATTTATCGCCATTTACATGGTAAATATATCTTCCTTAGTTCAAACAGCTCAGAGTTTAACAGATAAAACCGCCATTCCATGCACCCAGAGGCGAACCATCCTCATCCCAACCGTATTCTATTCTATTCAGACGGCTTCTTTCCAATAGCAACAGCTTTGTGGAACATACTCTCGAGATGATGCTTCCCCAATCACTACAATCTTAACCTCTTTGTTCAAAATCAACCGTTATCTATCCTACATGTCCTCATAATGCATATTTCTTACCAACTCCTCTTATGTCCATAAAACTTCATTCAGTAGCCCTCTACCTTGAGTGGCTCTTGGACCTTGCATTGATTGAACAGTAGCGTAAAACTCTCATAAGTTGATCACCAGGGGAGTCTTAGAGTGATTTACTGAGAATAGCTTAGAAGTGGCACAAAGCTGCTATTATGGGGCACCAAGTGAGGATCAAACTCACTACTCAGTCGTAATTGGCCCTGATCTGGCATCTCGTCTGCAGTCGCTGTCTCACAGACGTGCCATCGCCTCATTCTGTCTTTTTTACAAATACTTTCATGGTAACTGCTCCGAGGAGCTGCTTTCGCTGGTTCCCAGACTTCATGAATTTAAGCGTTCAACTAGGCTGGCATCTCACTCTCACCCTTTCACTGTCGAAACTGGTAAATGTAGCCGTCTCTTCTACTCCAATAGCTTCATGTCTCGCACTTCTCGCCTGTAGAACTCCCTCCCTTTTCTTGTTTCCCTGATAGCTATAATCTTCAACTATTCAAATGTAATGTCAATCGACGTCCCCAGATGCCCTGATCTATCCCCTATTCTTCTCTTCATCTATCGCTCCTATTTTCTCTCACTCCAAATCTCTGTAACCCCTTGCGTGTTAGTGGCTTCCCGCCTTGCTTGGGGTGAAATGCTTAAAAAAATTGATCTAGCTAGTGAAGCTGGCTAACAGTTACAACGAATTCCCCTTTAATAACGGTGCATTACAATCCGTCATTCTAGCCGGTCGACTCGACAGGTGAGTTGGTACACACTCCTTAGCGGATTCCGACTTCCGTGGCCACCATCCTGTTGTCTCCGTTTCGGAGATCTCATGGGCGGACGTTTGCTTTACCCCACTGCTTAGCAAAAGTGCCCTATTTAATAATGACATTTATTTCTAAGCTCGCTTGTAAACGCAAAATGAGAGACAGCTTGATATATATCCAGACGATTATAAACATTGGTGGACAATAACGTTGGTGCCTATGTAGCATTTTAACACTGTACTCTATTTCTACCATTTTTTCCACCCAACCTATATATATGTTATGGGACCTACCTTTATGGACTAAATGGACTCGTCCTATTACTATATATACGGGGAGATTATGCCTCTCAAAAGGGCTGTCTACTGTTGACTACTGTACTTTGCCGTCAGTCGGACGTGCAACACTTTTGTATTCGTTCTTTTTGTTAATAATATGTTTTCACTAAATTGCTGAGTTCGAGTTTTCTTTCGGACCTATTCTGGGTCCCAACAATAATATATATATATATATATATATATATATATATATATATATATATATATATAGTGTATTGGGGCAGCAGATCATTATTCAAATATATAATGTTAAATATAACAGACAACGAATGTCTATTATGCTTTATCATAAGTCGTTCTAAACTTTGTATACTGGATTTAGTTTCAGGAGAAAATAAAAATAAAAACTAGTTCAAAATTTGGATATTTTTTATTATGCTGTTCTTTGATCTAAGTTTTCGGATCACGTGGACCATCATCAAAGTGGTTATATGGACATATGGTTATGATCGAGGAAATGCACAGATGTTGGACAGTTTTTTCTCCCGAAACTAATGTCGGAAATAACGAAGAATAGACTTACTTACGTAAGTGGAACGGCGATGTCGACCGGAGAGTCCTAAGGCGCGAATGCCTCATTCTCCTCCGCTTTAGTAGCCTTCCATTTGGATTAGCGGAAGAGGTGGGAGCAGAGACATGTTATAAAAATCCTGGCACCTCAGTACTCATTGCTTTTTGGTCGACAGCGAAACAATTTGTTATTATTGTTCCTGTCTATCAATAGTGTCGTTAACTGACCCTAACGGAGAGAGTCGCAAAGGGAGGTCATTCACCAACTATCTCCACGCTGGTCTTTTTAGCCGAATTCGACACTACGAAGCTTAGAACAGCCCAAACATAATAGAGACATTCGTTCTCTGTTATATTTAACTATGTATTTTTATATATATATATATATATATATATATATATATATATATAGAGAGAGAGAGAGAGAGAGAGATAGATAGTTAGTTAGTTATCCACAGACAGACCGTTTCGCTGTATCACAGCTCCTCAGTATGGCTAGACGTCCGATTGCTTCAAACCGGGATCGAAACCCGACTGATTTGACATCAGTCAGATCTCTTACCATGGAGGCACGACAGGGAAGGAATTTTAAAAGGAATTTTAACGTTTTTCTCTGTACGAAATATGCCAGCGGCTCTTAGAACTCAGTTCAATTTTACTTGAAGAGTAATGCTTAATAGTAGTAGGAGCCGCTGTTTTTTAAAACCCCCTTTTTCCCTAGAGAGCTCAACCGGATTTCCAGGAGCATATTTTAGTCATATAGTGTTATATTATATAGTATAGCGCATATATATATATATATATATATATATATATATATAATAAATTAACTGATTTAAAATATGGTTTCTTCGCTACACAGGAATTACCATGTTTCAAAAATCGAAGCTAAAAACTTAAAATTTAATTATATAATTAAATTAAAAGCATTAGTTCTGTTTCATCTTCAAGCGAAATTTGGAGTAACTTATTTCTAAATTTACTGAGTTTTAAACACACATATAATTCATAATTTTTGTTTCCAAGGATACAGAGAAATCCAATCATTTAGACAGGGACGGTAGCGTGTTCATTTTATTAACTATTATTGTATCAATTATCAATGTTTAAATATTTATGAAAGTTATAAATTCGTCCATTGTCAGATCTTTCCGAATTTCGCTGCGTTCTTCATTTGCATTTGTGACGGTCATCCTCATCACACACATACATACATACATACTTATGCAAATTCAAATTATACAACCACAACCATTCATTGGATAGTAAATCAATACTACCAATGTGTAATGCGACAATTATAATCGCTATATTTTCATGTAGTTGATTTCGTGCACTTTTGGGAGAATCGGGTCCCAGAAGCTTTCGTGAGTCTCTCCAAAGCTTGCTCGCTGATTGGTCAATGCCAACCAATCAGATTGTCTGCACGTGAAGAGTGATTCTTCCCGCGCAGCGCTTTCGGAGCCGATGATCACCTATATAAGCAAAGAAAATTCTCAGTAAACCAGTGAGATCTCAGCTGCCACAGAAATCCACGACAGTTGAAAGCATGCGCCAATCTTCTCGCTCACACCACCACTCACATGCTGAATATTCCTTATACTCACATAATCTTTTTCCTTACACAGCAAAACTGTTGAAAACATTTATTACCAGAAACTATTACAACCTTATTGCTTTCAGTGAACTTTGGAACTATTGATAGTTAAAGGGAGACAACTCTTGTTTTATTCAATGCATGCTTTTCTTTCACATCGTTGTTTGTACATCTTGTTAAATACAAATTTTATGTGTAATGATGTCTTTGACTTATCCTCTTTTTCCTCGCGTCAGTTTGGTTTCCTAATCTAAGTTAAATAAATGTGGTTAAGGCCGCCACACATTCATCACAGTTGTTTCTATGGGGCTTTTGACGGGAGTACGGTAGAAAATGTTATTTTATAGTTTTCTGTTTTCTTTTTTAAAAAAACCCAAATTTAAATAAAAAATTAAATTCTCAATTAAATTCAAGTCTTACCCGTGTACGATCTTAAATTAATATGTTTAAATTATAAATAAATCTATTAATACACAGGACTAAAACTGCCGATTTTTTCTCGGCTTCTTCATAGGAAAGTAACAACAAAACTACTCAATGAAGCAGACGATCTTAAAATTATTAGATAACAACCATTTTGGTTGTTATCTAATATCTGTTCACAGATAAATATTTATTTTAATAAATCAAAAATTACATGCATATTGTTTTATATGCTAAGTAGTAACAAAACGTAATGATAAACAAAAAAAAGGATTTACTTACATAAATAATTTTGTCAGTCTATGATAGAATGTATCATTCTATAAGCTAACAACTTAAACATCTTTTCTTTTTTCAACCTTTTCTTTTACAATAAACAAAACTTGTTATAAAATCTTTTAATCTTATTATAAAACGCAGATTGTGTGTGTGTGTGTGTGTGTGTGTGTTCGTTTATATATGGGATCGTATTTCCTACATTTTTCAACCGATTTCAACAAAACTTCACAGGACTACGTAAGATTACCCGGCGGTGGTTCTGACAGCGCCCAAAATTGGAAAAACACAATTGTTTTTGCATGAAATCAATTTGAAAACATGATTAAGTCGACAGAATGAAAGGGAGACAACTCATATCGAGTTATACTTATTATAAAACCCAGGTTGTTCGTGTGTGTGTGTCTGTGTTCGTTTATATATGGGATCGGATTTCCTACATTTTTCAATCGATTTCAACAAAACTTCACTTTTTTTGGCAGGTAGTGTTTCTTATTGTCTTGCACACATTTTTCTTTATTTTTACATTAAGAATGCTTTAAAAATTCCATTTACAAGACAATTGTTTATAATAAAATTCTATTCAATCGGTAGACTCATAACGATTGAAAACAATGTTTTTGTTTGAGTTTGGGTTTGACCAATTCGTAAAAAAAAAAAAAAAAAAAAACTAATTAAGACATGCGTGTCCGTCAAGCTTAAACAATAATTTTTTTCAATTTTATTTTTCATTCTTTATGATGGTCGATACTTGATCTATCTCTTACTGTTACATCCCCGGGCAACGCCGGGCTCAACTGCTAGTAGTTAATATCTTCAGATTCTCTTATCTTCTTTCTTCTACAAAATTCTTTTATCTTCCTTTTTACTTCAAATACATTTCTTTTTCTTCAGAAATTCTTTTTCTCTTTCTTAGGAGCTGAAAGCGTAAACCCAACGCCCAACCTAGGCTAATAAAATCTTCTTATTTCATGAAAAATATCCTTTAAAATATTTTAAATCTTATTTTAAAGTAAAGAATGTGAATAGGGGCAGAATTCCCCGCATCGAACGACTCTGCCAAACAAAAAGAAACGTTGACTCTCCGAGTCAACAAACAAATCAAATGCAATAATTTCCCTTCTAGGGAATTAAATTACTTCTTTTAGATTCGGAATCCTACCGAAGCTAACAAAATCTTTTCTTCAAGGTTTTTCAAATATAAACAAATCTCAGCTACGAAATTCTACCGAAGATTTTCTTACAAAGTCCTTCGATGCGAAAACTCACCATCCCCTCTTCGCTTCCCATCCATAAATAAAACCAGTAATATAGCTATTAAAAGCTACGCACACATACAGACATAAACACACACGCATACATACACACACATACATATATATTTGGATGAAAAAAAATACAGAATGACATCAAAATCCTCAAAAAATTTTCATCCTTTAAATAGTGAGTTGTGCTTAGTTTAATTTGTAACCTATACAGGTAGAAAAAAAAAAAAAGCAAATATTAATAAGATAGTGAGAGTCAAAAAGCATTGCCCAAGGCCTCCAATCAGGTTTTAGCGCCCAGGTCGGGTGGGTGGTTCGTGAGTGGTACACGCCGGCCCTGATACCGGTTATAAAAAAAAAAATCTGTTTTTTTGGGGTTTTTTTTTATTACAGTTATGCTGAAATTTGTACTAATTTGGTTTGCAATAAATTGTAAAATAGTGGTTTCATCAGTAATTAATGTTGCTATAAGTGTCTTAAATATTATTCTGTAACATAGTGAATATCATTAAAATTTAGTATTAAAATGTTAATTTACTAAAAAATATTATTATAGGCGAATGTCCTTAGACGAGTATTCCTTAGACAAATGTCCTTAGACAGGTTTCCCTTTTAGACCGATATTTCTTTAGACAAATGTTCCTAAATCCAGTAAATGCTTATAGACGCTAAATAATCAAAGTTTATCTATGTTGGAATCACGCAAATAGTTATAGACAGAACTGTAACATCCCGCTACCACTTCCTTATCATTGTCTAATTTTGTACATTTTTGTGCAAAAAAGTGGATCAGGGAGCCTACTCAGCTTAGTAAATATTTTCAAGAAATATCAGCTTCTAATTGGTCAATAAACACACATGTAGGCGTTGCAATCCACCCACGTACAAATATTTTTCCAGCGCGTGACCAAGTCAAGTTTCCCGCCAATTTGCTGTGATCATGTCACGTGATTACATTATCTATAAATAGAAGACACAAGCTCGCTTTCTCTCTCTCCTTTCTTCATTCGCCTAAGAAGATGGGATCTTCAGGATTCTCATCTAGACCATGGGCGGTCAGACGTTAAAAGCATATTCTGACACGTACGAACTTTTCCAACCTACATTACAAACATACAGAAGATTTCCAAACATGCAACAAGAACATTTCTCTTTGAAATATTCCTCTAAAACTACAGTTTATTCAGCATTTCTCAGCTTCATAATTAATTCAACTTTTGTGAGTTCAGATAAAAATATTCACAGTCTAAGAGACATAACTCCAACAGATCTTTAACTTCTACGCATGTACATCAACACACAAATAAATACAAATGTTATGTTTTAAAACCATTTTGTTCCTTCTTGTATTTCATGTTTTGTGGTATTTTACGTTAAATATAAATTGTGTGGTCATGTTATACACGCAGCCATAAACAAGCATCTACAATTGTCTATTCTTATTACCAATTATTACATTAGTGACCTACGACGTCTGAAACGGGGCGAGATAAACAACTAGATCACTACAGAACCATGTAAATGCTTAAATACTAAAATACAGACAACCAATATTTACCTGTTTCTTAAAGAATCGAAAATAACATTTAAGCATGCAGGTGTGCTTGTGATGCAAAATTTGTATTTCTATGCATCTGAACTTCAGCTTCTTTGCAAAGACCCGACTACCTGAAAACACCTCTCCAGACTTTAGATGAAAAAAAAAAAAGGTTGAAATCCAATAATTTATCACACAATTCTCTACTTGTAGGTTTTTTCCCAATAAAAGTTACACTAACATATCCCGATATTTAAAAAAAAAATTGAATATATTAACACAATAAGAGAGGCGGAATGAGAAGTCAATATATTTTTAAATTCCCAGTGTTGCGGATGTGTGATGTATGTTGGAGAGGAATAGAAGGTTTGAATTATCAGAAGGTTTAAAATTGTGTGTGTTCAGTAATCCTCCATCTACAACAATTAATACAAGACATAGAATAATTATTCAAAAACATATAGTTTCAAATCGTAACAATTAAATTTATTAATATTTGATATACATGCATGAATACTGAGTGAAAAGGTTAGACAGAGTTGTGTCTCTTAGATTAAGTAATATTTGTACGTAAGTTCATAAAGTGAAATTAATTATTAAACTGTAGTTTAGAAGAATAAAGTTTTTTAGCATGTTTGGTATTGTGAGTTATAAAATTGGTAAAAGTTCAGAAGAGATTTCAGAGTTCATACTTGCGTGAATGTTGATAATGGTCTTTAACGTCTGACCGCAAAGGTTAAGACGGGAGTTCTTGAAGATTACATCTTGGTACTTGGTAGCAATAAATGAGACGCGAGAGAAATGAAAAGAAACACCAGGGAGTTTACACGTGTTCTGTTTATATATCATCGTGAATCACGTGACTGGCTCAGATGGGAAACGCGGAAAACAGATTTGTCGCGTGCAGGCGGTTTGATTGATCGGAACTGACCAATCAGCAAGCTAGATTGAAGGTGATTAACCAATTAATGTTTGTTATATATTTGTAAGATTGTGACAGTGAAAATTACAACAGGAATAGTGCATTTCCTAGAAGGGGTTAACTGGCTTGTTGTGGAAGAGTCCACACCAGTATTACTTGACTCACAGTCTCTGTTTCAAGTCTATCTCTCTAATATTTATTTTTTGGTTATAACTAAAATATTTCAAATGAACCATCTTTATTTTAGCCTCCCTTTGATGCTTTCTTTAATTAGCACTTTTTTTAATCACTTAGTTCAATTCTTTCACAGTCGGAAATCACCGTTTGCAACTTTCACGCAAAAGCAAAAATTCAAACAAGGTCGTCACATTATTTTTACATTATTAATTTTCCCATATGTCCAAATTTATTTCAAAATGTGCATTTACATTATAATTTAAAAAATACCTCTCGGCAAGTCTACAGCCCTTTTACTAGATACAAAATTGATCTTCTATTCTTTAGGGATTAAAATTCTTTTTACCAGGGATATTTCATCACTAATTACAAATAACGTTTTCCTAATTCTTTTTTTAAAATCGTTTTCCAGCATTTGCATGTTTATTTGAAAAGGTGGCCGTGATATGCAAAGAGGAATTTTTTTTTTTTTTTTTTTTTTAGACGGCACTTTTATTTACTGGGAGTCTTTGATATTTTTTTATAATCGAATTCACCCCATGTAAGGCAGTGTTGCGGAATCTATGCTGAGTAAGATGTATCAGAAGGTGATTTTTTGTGAAGGCCAAGAATGTGCGTGATCGTAATGCATTTATCCACAACAAATAAATCAAACATAATAAATAGACAATTCAACTTCGAGAAATTACTGAAAACAACGTCATTAGAGATTTCAACAATAACGTGAATTTATATATATATATATATATATATATATATATATATATATATATATATATATTGACATGCACAAAGTGATAAGTTGCTTGTTAAACATGGTAAGTGAGATAAACTTACAAAGATTGTCCATGCAGAAATTTAGTGAGTAAAGGTTGATAGTTTAAGTTTGCGGAATTAAAATAATTTGATATCTGCAAGGAAAATTGTCAATTGTGTAAGTTCAAGTGATAGTGTGTATGTGTGTGACAACTGCTACTGTTGATTTAAGTTATGAAGAGTTGTTCGCCTTTAACTGATAGGCTAAAGTTGATTGAATGTACAATTACTGTTTTGTAGTGATAATGTCACTTTTTAGTAAATTGTAAGTTAAGTTTCTTCACGCTGCAATCGTTGTGCGAGTTGTGTTGAGTTGTTGAGAGGTTGGTAGTGGTTATTGAGTCAGTGTGTTGGCACGCGTGGGGTCTGCTGGTATCTCTCGAAACTCAGTGTCTGACTAACTTGAATTAAGTCGAGCCATTCCTTTTATAGATTTTCGAGTTTCCAAAATAGGCTCCAGAGTCCTGCGCGGGAAAAAGGTTTGTCTCAATTTTGCTACCTTTTAGTGTCCTTTTAACCAATGGGGGATTGAGTTTGGAAAAGTAAAGTGATGATTGGTTAAAGGTTTATTTGGGGTAGAGTGCATCTTCCTGTAGGGGGTGACAGGCAAATGTGGAGGATTTCATAGCAGTAAAGCGACTAGAACACAAGGGGCTACAGGGTGGATGAGAATTAGAAATCAGAAGCATTATTGAGGAGCAAGAACAATAGAGAAGTAATCAGGAAGACGGTAGATAAAGACTGATATTGCATTTAAATTTTTGAAGATCAAAGTTAACTGGAAAGCACTGTTATAGACAAGCGTGTGGTTGCAAGAAAGAAATACGACAACAGCAGAAATAGATTTACGTGATTTATTTCAATAGGAACGTGTGGTTTTGGGACAGCTACCTTGTGGTATAGTTCATAAGCCAGCTGCCGATCTGGGTTGATCTCTCATAGTAGTTCTCACTGGTTGGCGTGGCGCTCCTCCTGCTGACCGCTGCTGACTGACCGTGACAGGTCTCTTCCCTGGCCTCTTGTTGTACTTCCCCGTGTGACCCCTTTTATGGCGTTTTTATGGCTTAACAGACTCGTAAAACGACGCGAGTATAATTAGGAGGGAAGCATTTTTATTGGTCGAAAAATAGAAACACTTTAAAATATTATTTTATTTTTCGACCGGAACTTGTGCGTCGGGCTTATGCGTAGACGACGATAATGGTCATTTTGTGACGGGGCCTTGTCCCGTTCACATCCGGCTCTCGCTCTTGAGTATGTTAGTTTGTTTGCCTGCAAATCAGCCGAGATATGTCTTATTTTATTTTATAACAGCACGAAGACGGAAAAGAGCTCCATAAGCAAGAAGTGCGAGAAAAGAAACTCTTAGCATAGAACTTACGGTTATATCAAGCCAATTTCAACTGTAAATCGATAGGACGTTGCTGCTAAGTTAGTAGTGCGCTGAAATTCATATGTTTAAAGGATATTAGAATAATCCAGAGTCTATACTGGCAGCAAACCGCCTGCATATGGATAGAAAATGAATTCAGTAAATATATAAAAATAGAATGTGTTGTAAGGCAAGGATGTGTTTTCGCCACCAGAATTATTCAACTTAAACAGCGAGGTAATTCTGGGAGAATTAGAAGTCCTACCAGGATTCATTATAGGCGGCCACAATCTTACAACATAAGATATGCAAATGAGATAGTTTTCAATCTAAACACAAAAAGAAAACAATTTATTGTAGTTTCTATTCTATGTCTGCTATCAAAACTGTCATCTTAATGTCCAATGTTATCGTTATCAGATTGTGGTCGCTAATAATAAATGCATGTAGGATTCCTAATTCTCTGAGAATATCATCAATGTATAAATTGAAGGGTAAGCAGATACATACCTGGCTTAAGCAAACTCCTTTCAATTTGGGTAAATTTTCTGCCACCGTGCAAGAGTTTTACAACAAGTATAAAGTCAGGAGTATTCTAGTGTCCTTCACAAATACGTCAAAGCACGTCGAAGCACAGCGAGTACAACAGTCATTTATATTTATTTATTTGAAATTGGAAACACATTGAAAAAAGATGGATGGAACAAATGTTTCAGACGGCACTTTTATTTGATACAAGCATGCAGATTATTCTCACCCCACCCCGTCTCTTAGTTTTCTCACGTTTTATACAACAATTATTTAATTTAAATATAGGCACATCATTTACTTTACTTTTTGTCCTTTACATGTGTTTATTTAACAATGGAAACACATCCTACAACTTAAAAAATGAATGTCGCAACAACAATTTCAGATGGCATTTTTATTTGATACATTCATGCAAATATTTATCTTTTAAATTTCTCTTAGTTTCTCAAGCTTTTTTCATCATTTTTTAAATTTTATTATAGACACATCATTTACTTTACATGTGTTCTTTTATATGTGTTTATTGCAAAATGGAAACACATTATACATGTTGAAAAATGAATGCCGTAACTACTGTTTCTGACGGCACTTTTATTTGATACTATCATGCTGAATTCTCTCTTTTCCCGTTATCTTACTTTTCTCAGTTTTCTTTTCTTTTCTTTTTTTCATAATTTTTTAATTTCAAAATAGCCACTTCATTTGCTTTTGTGATGCTTTATATGTGTATATTTGAAAATGGAAGCACATTATACTGGTTGAAAAATAAATGTCGCAACTTCTATTTCAGGCGTCTGTTTCTTTAAAAATATTTTTAAAAATATTTGCTATACTGATTTTTTTTCTTTCCTCGTTAATAATAACATAAACATTTTAACGATAAATGCCGTTTTGTTTTAGCGTTTTCAGTAAGTTTAAGGGACCATTTTATCATTAACCAAAAACTATACTGATTTTTTTGTCCGAATGGAATTATTGGACATACCTAAATATATGCAGCCTTATTTTTTTCGCATTTTTCTCGGCCCTTTTTTGGCTGGGGTTTTGACAATTAATGGATCCGGAAGTTACTGCTTGGACTGGCTTCGGCCTGGACCAAACATCTAAAGCTTTGACTAGGTCACCGCGGAAAACATAACGAAAATGCCGTTAACTTCCGGTGACTAAGCGTTTTTCTGGGGTTTTCAACGTCTCGGAAGACACAAACTAAGAAAAAACGAAACATTTACCATGATACTAACTTTCCTAACCTGACCAAAACAATTACCAAAACTACGTTAATCGACCTTGTGTCATATCTTGATTTAGTGGGAATCAAGTAAATACCTTCTTCTCGGCCCCTTTTTTGGCTGGGGTTTTGACAATTAATGGATCGTTTCTTGGCGGAATGAGAATCGATCAAGCTTTGACTAGCTTGGACTGGCTTCGGCCTGGACCTGTTAGGGACAAGTTATGACCAGCTTTGACTAGGCTCTGACCAGCTTGGCCAAAAGTGGCCTATAGAAAGGTACGTTAATTTTAGTCATCACCCAAAATATATCGCTGACAGGCTCGGCCTGGACGTTTGACAAGTTATGACCTCAGCCTATATATACAGCGGATTTTTCCACCAATTGGCTGGGGTTTTGACAATTAATGGATCGTTTCTTGGCGGAAGACTGAGATTCGATCAAGCTTTGACTAGCTTGGACTGGCTTCGGCCGGCCTGGACCTGTTAGAACAAGTTATGACCAGTGGCTTTGGACTCGGGCTCGTTAATGACCATATCTTGATTTAGTGGAATCAAGCTTCTGCCCAATGGCGGAAGACTGAGATTCGATCAAGCTTTGACTAGCTTGACTGGCTTCGGCCTGGATTTTGACCAGTGGCTGATGACAAGCTCTGACCAAATTTTGACCAGTGGTCTCCCACGTTAATCGACCTTGTGTCATATCTTGATTTAGTGGGAATCAAGTAAATACCTTCTTCTCGGCAATTAATGGATCGTTTTTTGGCCTGGGGTTGAGCTTTGACGCTTGGCTTCCCCCCTCACCTTTGACTCTGACCACTTGGACAAGCAGCAGCAGTCCGGCCTCCTCGACCTCATCATCAGCAGCCCTTTTTTTTTGGGGCATTAATGGCTTGGCGGAAGACTGAGAGGCACTGGCTTCGGCCTGGACCTGTTAGAAAAGCAGACCGCTTTGCCTTCTCCTCATCAGTGGCAGCAGCAGGGTCTCCCACGTTAAGAGGCAGCAGAGCAGTCCGGCCCCCCCTCCTCCTCATGAAGCAGCAGCAGCCAAGGCCAGCAGACATCAGCAGCTAGAGCAGCAGCATCAGCAGCAGCAGCAGCCAGAGGCAGCAGAGCAGTCCGGCCTCCTCCTCATCAGCAGAGCAGTCCGGCCTCGGCCCTCATCATCATCAGCAGCAGCAGCAGCAGCATCAGCAGAGCCAGGCAGCAGCAGTCCGGCCTCCCTCATCATCATCAGCAGCAGCAGCTAGAACCAGCAGAGCAGTCCGGCCTCCTCATCATCAGCAGCAGCAGCAGCTAGAACCAGCAGAGCAGTCCGGCCTCCTCATCATCAGCAGCAGCAGCTAGAGCCAGCAGCAGCAGCCTCCTCATCATAGAGCCAGCAGAGCAGTCCGGCCTCCTCCTCATCAGCAGCAGCAGCAGCTAGAGCCAGCAGAGCAGTCCGGCCTCCTCATCATCAGCAGCAGCAGCAGCTAGAGCCAGCAGATATCAGCAGCAGCCTATCCTCGGTTACATGATATGCACTAGCCTATCCTCGGCTACATGATATGCACTAGCCTATCCTCGGTTACATGATATGCACTAGTCTATCCTCGGCTACATGATATGCACTAGCCTATCCTCGGTTACATGATATGCACTAGTCTATCCTCGGCTACATGATATGCACTAGCCTATCCTCGGTTACATGATATGCAATAGTCTGCCCTCGATTACATAATATGCCATAGTCCTTTTCAGGACTAACCTAGCCGCGTCCTTTTATTAGGACTACCAAGCTGCGATCCTGCGCGACACTCCACCCAAGGACGAACTGACTACACCACAGCACTGTCCGGCGTCGATCCCTCTCTCTGCAAGTACAGACATCCAGGGATCGACTGGACCTAGAACATCGCTGGTTCCATTCGGCCTACCTCCAAGCTGTCGCCTTTGAGACCTGACAACACTCCTCCAAGACTACACGACCGAACTACTACAAACGATTATCTGTATATATTCGTGCCAGATTTATTTAATAAAATTTGGCTTAAACTTTTACATCCTCGTTTTGTTGTCCTTGCTTCGATCGTATTATCTTATATTATTTTTCCGTTTGCGGGGTTAACAGTCAACCTGCTTAGCGCCGCAACACACTCTTTCCCCTTCCCCTTATTTCCTGGCGTTTTTACATCAGTTTTTTAATTTAAGTATTTACACCTCAATTTACTTTATTTGCAGTCCGTTATATGTGTTTATTTAAAAATTGTAACATATTTTACAGAATGAAAAATGAATGCTGCAACTACGATTTCAGACGTCATTTTTTTATTTGATAAAAATAAAATCCTGCAGAATCTTCTCTTTTACCTTTTTCTTAATTTTCTCTCGCTTTCGTTCATCATTTTTCTAATTTAAATATAGCCACCTCATTTACATTATTTGTTGTCTTTTACATGTGTTTATTTGAAAGAGGAAACACATTATATATGTTGAAAAATAAATGTTGAGGCTTCTATTTCAGACGGCACTTTTATTTGATGCAATTATACAGATCCTTCTCTTTTCAATTTTTCTCATTTTCTGACGCTTTTTTGATCAATCTTTATAGTCATTTACTTTAGTTGTGGATATTTATTTGCGTTTATTTCAAATGGAAACACATTATACAGGTTGAAAAATGAATGTCGTAACTACAGTGTAACCCGGATGGATATGAGAGAGTTGTCGGGACCGGAGAAGTCTCTTATATCCGGGTATCTCTTATATCCGGATTTGGTCTATTTTTTTTAGATAACACAGGCTCTTATTTGGGACCAGAAAAAAATCTCTCTTATATCCGGGTTTCTCTTATATCCGGGTCTCTTATATCCGGTTACACTGTACTATTTTAGATGGCACTTTTATTTTATATACTCATGTAGAACCTTCTATTTTTCATTTCTCTTATTTTCTCACTTTTTTTTAAATCAATTTTTTAATTTAAAGTACAGTCAAATCATTTAATTTATTTGTGGTCCTTTATATGTGTTTATTTGAAAATGGAAACACATTATACAGGTTGAAATAGGAATGTCGCAACTACTATTTTGAACGGCACCTTTATTTTATACACTCATGTAGAACCTTCTCTTTTCCATTTCTCTTATTTTTTTCACTTTTTTAATCAATATTTTAATTTAAATATAGCCACATCATTTACTTGATCCGTTGTCATTTATGTGTTTATTTGAAAATGGAAACACATTATTATACAGGTTGAAATAGGAATAATGTCGCAACTTATATTGGTGACGGCACTTTTATTTGATACAATCATGTAGATTCTTTTCTTTTTCCTTTGTCTTACATTTCTCACAGTTCTTTTACATCAAAATTTTAGTTTGAATATAGCCATTTACTTGATCTGTTGTCATTAATATGTTTTTATTTGAAAAAGGAAACACATACAGTTTGAAAAATAAATGCCGTAAGTTTAAGTACTATTTCAAACGTCACTTTTATTTGATACATTCATGCAGATCATTCTCTTTCCTTTTTCTCTTATTTTCTCAGGATTTTTCATCAATTTTTGAATTCAGATATAGCCACCTTATTTATTTTATTTGTTGTCCTTTATTTGAAAATGGATACACATTTTACAGGTTGAAATATAAATGTTGCAGACGTCACTTTTATTTGATTCAATCATAGAGATCCTTCTATTTTCCATTTCTCTTCTTTTTTGACGCTTTTTTCATCAATTTTTAATATCAGAATAGAGTCCCCTCATTTACTTTATTTGTTGTCCTTTATATGTATTTATTTGAAAATGGAAACACGTTATGCAGGTCGAACGATGAAAAATAAATTCCCAGAAGTTTTTTCACTGTTTGTTATATACATTTAAAAACTTGAAATAGTTTCTCACAAGTTGTTATATGTTACTTTCATTAAAAATGCTTGATAGTTTCCAAAGTTCTTATAATTGGCATACATTAAATATCTTAAATTTCTTTCCAGCAGGTTCTTATATTTGGATATATTAAAAATCTTAAAATGATTTCCCACAAGTTTTTTTTTTTATCTTGCATACTGTTATATATCGTAACTATGAACATTAATGGGTATATCCCAATCCTCATAAATACATTGGACACTTGTAAGTGGGGGTAATATGGTGTCTAAGTAGTCCACCACTAGCAGTGGTTTACCTACTTCACGCCGCTGGCGAGTAGTGTATTTTGTTGATGTTAAAGATTAACATTTCCAACCTCTGTTTTGGTTATTCCTCATTCAGTAACCTTTCCTAGATTACAACAGATACGTACATAAAATAAGCTTCGGCATAAAAGTCAGTATAAAACTGCCTGCGTACGGATAGAAAATGAATTGAGTAAGGACCCTGTTATATACCGTAACTATGAACACTAATGAGTATGTCCCAATCCTCATAAATACATTGAACACTATTGTAAGTGGGGGAAATAGAAAAATCATATGGGGGTCAAAGGGAGATCACTGCCCCTGTGGGATAAGGTTGAATTAATAGAGAACATCATTGGAAAATACGAAAACTTAAGGAATCAGCACATATACTAAGCCAAAAATCTCCTAAGCCGACCAAGCATAGAAATAAATATATTATGGGAACCAGAAATACGGAGTTCTAGAAAAAAAAAAAAAAAGAATAATAACAACAAAATTCCAATATAAACTCTGGTAAAAAAAATAGTTGACGACATTAGGTTTATAAGTCCAAAAGAATTCATGCATTCATGTCCTCAAGGACATATGGCTCAGTGAATAAATGTGTTGGTTGAAGCCAGTGACTTGACACAAAGTGTTGTTAGTTCAATACCTGGCTAAAAACAAAACCCTGGATAGCTGAGTTAAAGAGAGATAACTGACACTGAATCATATGAAAAAGGCATGGCACGTGGAACTAGAATGATCTACCCCAGTGGACGAAATAAAGGTTTCAGTTTGAAATTTTAATAACCTGATGAAGGATATAGTGTACAATGGCCGAAACATCGTGAATATGGCAAAAAAAGATAAGAACAACAGTTGGAACAATGTGAATAGTGTAAATGCTTACTACAAGTTTTCACAAAAGTTCTTATATATATTTTATATAAATTCAAAATCTTAAAATAGTTTTCCACATGTTCTTATATATTACAAACATTAAAAATCTTAAATAGTTTCTCACATGTCTTTATGTATTGCATACATTTAAAATCTTAAAATAGGTAAAATTATTTCACGTTCTCATAATTTATATTCAGTTAAAATCTCAAAATAACTTCCCAGATATTCATATATTTTACATATATTTAAAATCTTAAAATAGTTTCCACACAAGTTCTTATACTTTGCATATATCAAAAGTTTTAAAATACATTCCTACAATTTCTTATATTTTTCATGTGAAAATAGCTTACAAGTTTTTTGAAAAGTTCTTATATTTTGCATACATTTAAAATCTTAAAATAGTTTCCCATAAGTTCTTATAGTTTATATAGCTTAAAAATCTTTAAATATTTTACCACAATTTCTTATATTTTGCATACAGTAAAAATCTTAAAATACTGTAAATTCTTATATTTTGTATGAATTTAAAAGTTCTTTTTTGTACATTAAAAATATGAAATTAGTTTCACACCAGGTTTTATATTTTGTATACATTAATAATGTTAAATTAATTTCACATGTGTTTTCATAAAACCATTTAGGATTTTTAATGTATGCCAAATAAAAGAAGTTATGGGGACTATTTTAGGATTTATAATGTATGTACAATATGAAAATTTGTGGGAAACTATATTAAGATTTTTAATATATGCAAAAATATAAGAAGTTGCGAGAAGCTATTTTAAGATTTTTAATGTATGCAAAATATAAGAACATCTGGGAAACTATCTTAAGATTTTTAAAGGTTTGCAAAATAAAACATTTGGGAAGGCAATTTAAGATTTTAAATTTATGCAAAATATAAGAACTTGTGGGAAAATATTTCAGATTTTTTGTGTATGTAAAATATAAGATCACGTGGTAAACTATTTTAACACACAAAATATTTACCATGAAAAATATAAGAAATTGAGAAACTATTTCAATGTCTATAAGAAATTGTGGAAAACTCATGGGAACTTCTATTATTGGAAGAAATTACATAAAAACATGAGAGGTGCTATTTTAACATATATTGTATAAAAGATATGAGAACACATGTTAAAAATCCTTTTCCAAAAGTTCTTGTAATTGTTAAAATATTTTTCCCCAAATTATTATATTTTACATACATTAAAAATATCTTCCCACATGTTCTTATATTTCCATACAATTAAAATTTTGAAATGGTTTCCCACAAGATCTTTTATTTTGCAAACATTTAAACACATAAAATAGTTCCCACAAGTTATTATATTTTGCATACATTAAAAATCTTAAAATAATTTCCCACATGTTCTTATATTTTGTATATATTGAAAATTTTGAAAAAGTTATACACATTTTTTTCAAAACGTTCTTATAATTGCAATAATTTCACACATTTCCTTATATATTTTTTATACATTTAAAATTCTTAAAACAGATTCCAATAAATCTTTCTACAATTTCTTATAATTTGAATAAATTAAATATCTTAAAATACTTTAGAATAAGTTCTTATATTTTGCATACATTAAAAATCATTAAATTGTTTCATACAAGTTCTTGTAATTTTCATACATTATAAATCCTAAAATAGTTCCCCACATGTTCTTCTTTTTCATACATTAAAAATATTAAAATATTTCCTCACAAGTTCTTAAATTTTACATACATTTAAAATCTTAAAATTGTTTCCCACAAATTCTCATATTTTGCATATATTAAAAAAATCTAAATTTAGTTTCTCACAAGTTTCTATAATTTGTATACATTAAAAATCTTAAAATAGCTTTCCAAATGTTTTTCCACATATATTTTGTAATATATATTTTGTAAACTTTTTAAACCTTAAAATACATTCCCATGAGTTCTTATCTGTTGCATGCATTAAAAATCTTAAAGTTGTTTTCCACAATTTCTTATGTTTTGCATACATTAAAAATCTTGAAATTTTTTCTCATTATGTGATATAATCTTTATATATGTAAGAATATATAGTAAAAATATAAAAATCTTCTTATAAAAATCTTCTCCTAACTAGCCTGCTGATATCATAAAAATAGACTCTTTTAATGATGTTAAAAATCAAACAGACATGCTGACATTCATATAACAGGAATGAATATGGTTACTACATAGAATTAGATTATTATGTCACAAATGAGAGAAAAACTAATTTGGATGCTGCATCTGACGTATTTGTAAATGAGAAGCTTTCAAAATTGACAGCATGTTTTTTTATTTTGGCATTTCACCCATTTTTGGTCTTTACTGTTAAACTTTGTTGCAATTAGATCTCTTTTTGGATTCACTTTACATGTCAGCCACATGTGAACATTAAGAAAGCAAAACACAAAATGACAAAAGTCATTTTTTATGCATGGGCTCTGAGCATCATGTCACATCCACAAAACAAATCCCCACAAAATACAATAGCCAATCACAAATGTTCCCAAAAAAGAGGTCACTGGGGACCACAAGATTTTCTTAAAAGAAAGTCCCTCATAACAACCAATACTGTTGCAGGCCACCTGTTGACATGCAGGTGTGCTGTCACCATCACCACCATGTTGGTTTCTCTTGTCATAACCTTGACCTTGCCCAAGCCTCACTAATCTCACTCTTTGTATACAGAAAGGCTGACAGGCCAACTTTGACACCATCAGGCTCCCAACACCAACCACTGTGATTTCTAACACCTCATTATTATTGTTATTATCGTTACTATCCAGATCCAGGCTTCCCTTGTCATCACCACCATGACCTTGGCTCAATGATACCACATTCAAACAGAATTCAACAGAGACATTCCACATCAGGCCTCCCTCATCATCACCATTGTGACCCCATATTGTTGATACCAGAATTCAACACAGATATTCCACTTGACCAACTCCAGACCTCCCTCATCGTCATCACCATGACCACATTCATTGACTTCTGATTTGACTAGAATCCAACATAGACCTTCCGTTCGATCAGTGTTCATTATCTACACCTAATATCTTATCATCACTACTGTAACCTGCACAACCAATGTGCCTTACCATTAATCAACCCACCACCTTGACCTCAATCAGCCAACCCACCTGGCCAAGTAATTTGGCTTTAACATCATGGCATCATATGACTACCAACTCATCAAACACTTCACAGGTGTCTATTTCAACCATGAAGAAGGGAGTATGTCAAACCCCACCAATGGCTAATCCACTCCAGATCTATCCTCTGATCCAAACTGTGACCTCAGCCAAGTAACACAAGAAATTTGTTATCTACCAGCTCTACCAACAATGCCCTTACACCTAATCACTTTCCTTAACAACAGCAACTGAAGAACCACACATAAACAATTTTTGGCAAATTTCAAACAACAATGTATATATTCCAAATTTTGATGAATACACACTGTTGAAATGTTAATCCTTGTTTGTTTCTTCCTTTGAAACTAAATGCTTTTTTATAACATTATCAAAATAAACGTACATGAGACACACATAAGCTGTTTTATATTTTTCTAATCTACAGTAAATATTTACTATTGTTACCAAGTTTAAAATCTGTACATGCAGGTTCCTTGGAGCTATGAAGGTTAGACATTTGATGAAAGCCTTATTTAGCAAAATGCAAAAAAAAAAATGCAGTGAAATTTCAACATGCTCTGATTTTAAAGCCATTAAAGATATATCTCTAATATTTGTGATTCATCAATAAATTTGAGCCAGGAACACCTGTGAATTTTCTCATGTTTTTCTGAAACAGTCATCTATGGCTGTTAAAGATGGAATGGCCCAATCGCAAAATTATTTAAAGATCTAGTATCTTAATAAATTGAATAATTCTTTTCAAAATTATAGAAAACTTGCTTACTGCACAGTAGATAAAGGCGTTGGTTAGATCCAGTGACAGGACCCAAAGAGTGTGAGTTCAATACCCAGTTAAGGCAGTGGAGAACTTTCAGAGGGAAATTAGCAGGAGATAACTGACATCCATCAAACATGGTAGAACAGTCTACCTCAGTGAGCGAAATAAAGGGTTCGGTTCAAAATTCCAACCACCTAAAGAAGGCCAGAGCGTACAACGGCCGAAACATTGGGATAAATATGGCAACAAAGATGAGGACAGTAGTCCGAATAATGTAAATAATGTGCTAAAAATAAGTCCAAACACTAATGCTGAGCCTTGGACATTGTATTTTTCACACAAAGAACAAAGTAACCAAAGTTTCTGTGAATGTCATGCAACCGAATTCTTGGAATATGCTCACATTTTTCTAATTAATATTCTACTTAAACTAGTAGGAATGTGTCCCAAAGTTTCCAGCATCATAATCTCTTTTATTTTGAAAACTAGATACTTGTAGGAATGCTGATGGTGATTATCTCTTTTTGGTAGGACGAATTCAATAGGGTCACATGACAGCTGGTCAGCTCAGTGGTGTGACAGGATAGACATATCAGAGGCACTATTTGGTTTCAGTGAGAAAAAGTAAGAAAGAAAAAGGAGTTGATAATGCTCTCATGTGTTCAAAGACTGCTCCAGTGAAATTAAAAACATTGTCAATTTTGAATCTTTTCATTTGTATTCTCTTACTTTTACAAATAATGACCTACATTCATACTTATGATCGTTATTCAAATATTTTGTTAAAGTTGTTAAACTCAAATACTTAACAATACAATAGGGGAATTTATTTTCAGGGTTATTTATTAATTAAATATTATGATATATCAGAAAATTCAAATTAGGATATGTCAGAGAATTCAAATAGGAAAACCATGAAATTTTCACAAGTACTACTAGTTATTATTATTATTACTACAATAGAAAAGCTTTTCATATACCTGAAAGGATTTTTTTTAATCATTTCACCCCAAGCAAGGCAATAAAACCACTAAAACACAAAGTGTTACTAAGTGTTAGAGAATATGATAAAAATATGCTATTAAGGAGAGAGGGCAATAAAAGAACAAGAATTAAAAAAGCAGAAGATAACAAGGACATTACATATAAATTTTTGAAGATCAAACTTGACAGAAAAGCCAGAAGAGGGTTTCACAAGCAAGAAGTGTGAGAAAAGAAACTGTTAGCATAGAACTTATGGTTATATCCAACCATTTCAATATGAAAATGATGAGACCTTGTCACCAATCTAGTATCATGCTTAAATACATAAAGTCTAGGTCATTAGTTCTTAAATGGTGCACCCTGGAAGATGTCTAGGTACACCCTAACATTCCAGAGAAATATGTGTCCAGATATAAGAAGTAAATATACTTATATTTTGGTACCCATCTCATTCATATTTATGTTAATTCGGCTTTTCTGCTCTCATTACAATTAAGTGCAAAAAGAGAGGAACTCTTCAATGTATTGATGATGAAATTAGAGTTTACCTATCAAATATACACCCAAACATTGAAGAAATCACTAAGACTCATCAGGCTCATGTTTTTCATAAACACAAGAATGAATAAACTTAAGGTATGTTTCATTTTATATTTTTTTATTGCATTATTTCTTTTCTGCACTATTTGACTTCATTATAACATATTTTTCTGAAATTTATATATAGTGCGCCTACAATTATTGGTAGGATTTCAAGTGTGCTCCAACTTCAAAAAGTTTGAGAACCACTGGTCTAAGCAGCATAGAGGAAAGTTCATCAGAACAATTACCATGGCAGTATTTATAGAAAAGGCACAATGAAGCTAGGTTATGGTGGTGGAAAAGTAATGGAAGCTTTTCTGTAAACGAGTCTCTAGCAGACAATGTGTTTATTTATGATTTTATTAGCATAATTCCGAATACTCCATTTTCTTTCATTTTATTCCTTAACGTTAACTAAAACAATTTTAAGAGGAAATCAGGTTTTTACTCTAGTCTATATTTTTGTCTCCATCTGTATATTTGCCTTCTTGTGTCTATTATCTAACTATTTACCTCCATCTCTGTTCGCAACATGCGAAATACCCCTCTTCCAAGCCTCTTGCTATTCATTTGCCTACCTCACAAATCTGTCCTGGTGTGTGCCTGGTTTTTGTTCTGTCTATTTTTCAATCTGTTCATCAATGTCTACCTGAAGTGGATCTTCTGCTGTTTGCCCAGCTCCCCTGACAAATATTAAAGACGTTCCACTCTCCACAGACCAAACAAACTGATCTATTACTACTCTCCTCTGTCCACTCACTCAGTTGCCTTGCTCGAGTTTTCAATATTTCTGCTCTTCTTACCCAAACCTCACATTTATTTTCCTTATCCTTGCACACTGATGCTTGCTTACTCAGTGCAATTTGAAATGTTTATGTCCACTCATTTTGCAAACAATGCTACTTTTTCCATTTCTTATATTTTTTTTTATTTCTTGCTAGTCTCTTTTCTTTTTATCCTTTGTCTTGTTTTTTTCTTCTTTTTCTTAATCCATTGTCTGTTTAGGACACAAGCAACCATAGCTTTCCATTAATTTCTTTTCTTTATTATCTGGGAATTGCTATGATTTCTTAGGAAAGATAGTGGATTGATTAAATGCTATGTACTTTCAGGATGTACGTGATCATGACTCTCCACAATATTCTTCTAGTTATTATCTGGAAATTGCTATGATTTCTTGAGAAAGATAGTGGGTTGTTTAAATGCAATGTCCCTTCAGGATGTAAGTGATCATGGCTCTCCACCATTTTCTTCTCATTACTATCTGGGATGTGCATTGTGGTGTAATGGATATCAGCTCAGAATGTGAAATTGGAGAGCCGAGTTCTAATTCAAGTTGAGCCCGTTATATTCACTTACTTGGGAAAGATAGTGGATTGATTAAGTGCAATGTCATATCAAGATGTATGGGATCATGGCTCTCTACCATTTCCTCCTCGTTAATATCTGGGAATTGCTATGATTTCTTGGGAAAGGTAGTGGATTGGTTAAATACCATGTACCTTCAGGATCTACGCGATCATGACTCTCCACCATTTTCTTCTGGTTACTGTATGGGATTTTCTATGATTTCTTGGGAAAGGTAGTGGATTGGTTATATGCAATGTCCCTTCAGGATGTACGTGATTATGGCTCTCCACATTTTCTTCACGTTACAATCTGGGAATTGTTGATTTCTTAGGAAAGGTGGTGGATTGGTTAAATGAAATATCTTTTCAGGATGTACATGGATATTACTCTCCATCATTTCTATCTCATTACTATCTGGAAGTTGATATCTGTATCTGCACGTGAGTAAATGCCACAAACCTGACAGGAATTCCAAACTCTCATTCCAAGCCACTATCAATTACGCAACATTTACATCCACATTTATTTACAAAAGAATTCTAATTTAAAAATCATAAAATAGTTTCCAACAATTTCATATATTTTGAATATATTAAAAATCTTAAAATAGTTTCCAACAATTTCATATATTTTGAATATATTAAAAATCTTAAAATAGTTTCCAACAATTTCATATATTTTGAATATATTAAAAATCTTAAAATGATTTCTTACAATGTCTCTTATTTTACAAACATAATATTATAACATTTGTTTTACAGTTAAAATCTTAAAATACTTTTCCACAAATCCCTATATTTTGCAATACATTATAGATCTTAAAATAGTTTCCCACAATAAATTTATATTTGACTTGCATTTTAAATCTTAAAATAGGTTCCAACAAGATCTTATATTTTAATCTTGAAATAATTTCCACAAAATTCTTAAATTTGATTTACATTTAAAATACTAAAATGGTTTCATACATTTTTTATATTTGATTTATATCTTATTAAAATCTTAAAATAGTTTCCCACTAGCACTTATATTTTGCATATATTAAAAATCTTGAAATACTTGCCTATAACATTTTAAATTTGATTTACATTTAAAATCTTACAAATGGTTTGCCACAATATTTACTTCATTTATAGTAAAATTTAAAAATCTTAAAATTGTTCACCACAATATGTTTTTCATATTTGATTTACATTTGAAATAAGTTTAAAAAATTTTAAAAATGTTTCCCACAAGTTCTTATATTTTGCATACATTAAAAATCTTAATATTTTTATATTTGACTTGCATTTGAGATCTTAAAATAGTTTCTCACAAGCTCCTATATTTCACATGCATTACCAATCTTAAAAATTTCCCACAAGCTCTTGTATTTTACATACAGTAAAAATCTTAATCTAGTTTCACAAAATATTTTTATATTTAATTTACATTAACATCTTTAAATAAGTCTACAGAGATTCTCATATTTTGAATACATTAATAATTTTGAAACAGTCCCCCACAATATTTTAAAATTTGATTTGAATAAATGCAAATCAAATTTTAAATCAAATCTTAAAATAGTTTCCCACAAAATCTTATATCTTGCATATATTAAAACCTTCACATAATTTACTGCAATATTTTAATATTTGATTTATATTTCAAATCGTAAATGAATTCTTACATTTTCATACATTAAAATTATTAATATACTTTCCTACAATATTTTATATAATTGTCTTGCATTTAAAACTTTAAAATAATTTTTCACAAGTACTTAATTTTTAAACTTGTATCCAACAATATTTTATTTTATAATTTGAATAGATTACAAATCTTAAAATAGTTTCCCACAATATTTTTAAATTTGATTAACATTAAAATCTTAAAATAGTTTCCCACAAGTTTTTATATTTTGTATACATTTAAAACCTTAACATACTTTCCCACAATGTTTTAATATTTTCCTTACATTTACAATATTAAAATATTTTCCCATACATTCATATATTTTGTATACATTTAAAAATTAAAATAGTTTACCACATATTCCTTATTTTGGAGCATTTAAAATCTTAAAAAAGTTTTCCTGAAATTCTTATATTTTGCATACATTCAAAAATTTAAAATCATTTACCACAATGGTTTTATATTTGACATAAATTTAAAATCTCAAAATAATGTCCCACATGTTCTTATATTTTGTATCCATTTAAAATCTTAAAATAGTTTTCTACAGTGTTAATATATTTGACTAATATTTAAATAGTTTCCCCTATGTCCTTATATTTTGCAGGCATTTAAAAATCTTAGCATATTTTCCCTCAATTTTTTTAAAGATTAGTTTTTGATATATTTTGAATATATTTAAAATCTTAAAATAGTTTCCCACATGTTCTTATGTTTTGCTAACATTAAAAATCTTATAATAGTTTCCCACAATGGTTTTATATTTGACTTAAATTAAAATCTTAAAATAATTTCTAACAAGTGCTCATATATTGCATACATTAAAATCTTAAAAATAGTTTCCCGTAGATTTTTAGATTTTTTGCATACATTAATAATTTTGAAATAGTTTCCCATAATGTTTCTATATTTTACTTAAATTAAAAATTTTAAAATAGTTTCCCTACATCTTTTTATATTTTGTATGACTTAAAAATCTTAAAATAGTTTCCCACAAGTTCTTATATTTTGAACACATTAAAAATCTTCAAATATTTTACCACAACTTATATTATATTGTGCATACTTATAATAGCTTAATATAGTTTTCCTAATTCAATATGTGGGTAAAACATGTAGGTTCGTAAAATCTCATGTTTTCGAACATAAATGAGATATTCACCTCGGTAATTTAAACAATGCTTTATTTGTACACACAACTAAATCTGATCATAATTTCAATTTTGATTCTGTGAAGATTTTAAAATATATTCATAATAAAAATCTTAGATGGATTCATGAGGCAGCCATAATATCTATCACCCGCACGGTGAATACTATACCCGGCTTCTTTAATATTTCCCCTTTTCTAGCAAGATTAATGCTTGACAAACATACATATAAATTTTAGATTAAAATAAAATTCTTTTCATTTTTCATTCAAAATACTCTATTTTAGGAATACGTTTTCACAACATCACCCACATGACGCCAACGTGATCATATTGAAATGGAATGCTGATCTTGAAAAAAATTTCAGTTATTTGTTTTGATTAGTCTTACTCTTATGTCCATCGTCTTTTCATGTTGAATTGAATATAGTCTAATGTTAATTATGTTTTATGAATATGTCCTGAAGATGGTCTACTAGACCGAAACGTCCGACGTTGACATTATATTAACATTAAAACAGCATAATTGCATATTAGGATTTTTGTTTGTTTTTCCGTATATTTTCTTCATACTGTCGGATCTATATCCATATATTTGCTTATATATATATATATATATATATATATATATATATATATATATATATATATATATAAAGTAGGTACTTTGTGTGTGTGTGGTATTCCTATAATTTGTTATTTCTTGATCTTTAGATATATATCAGTATATCAGATCTAAACTTCCTTCTTCCTTCCTTTTAACAAACATCACTATTGAAGATATTAATCATATAAAGATTATGAATTTTTTTATATATCTCTGGAAGGTTGAGTATTCTGTATAATGTGGTTTCCCCAGCGATAGCAACAAACCTTAACAGACAAATGACAGTTTGTATTCATGATTCAGAAAAAAGATTGGCATTTATGTGTCCACAACATTTTAAATAACTCAGCAATGGTGACAGGCTACTTTCTAACCCACCTTCCCATGTTTCGACTTGCAGTGTCTTCATCAGTTCTGCCAGTGGTGTGAATCAGAGAGGAACAAATGAGGAGGTAATCCAGAGGTTGTGCTGTTGGGAAAAGAAAAACTGACCCTGTCATATTGGCAGACAGGTTGGAATGTGAAAACCACTGCTGTGAAGAAAGGGAAGCAGACAAGATTAATCAAAGAGATTTGTGTTCATGTTTTGCACATAACACTCCCAACACAGGGTAAAAGATTAGAGAGAAATACTACCAAGATATATATATATATATATATATATATATATATATATATAGAATAGGATAGGATATTCTTTTCAGTTTTCGATGTTTTCATAATGTAATAAAAAATTTTTGAGATTAGTTTAGATCATTTATTTAATAGTTTGTTTTGGTCTGGGAAGGTAATTAAAGCTA
This sequence comes from Acanthosepion pharaonis, assembly GCA_903632075.3. NCBI lineage: Eukaryota > Metazoa > Mollusca > Cephalopoda > Sepiida > Sepiidae > Acanthosepion > Acanthosepion pharaonis. The sequence continues at coordinate 910,836 of CAHIKZ030000340.1, forward strand.
TTATTTCATCCAATTTTGGAATTGATTGCTGTAGTCTATTATTCTAACTGTTATTTTGGTGGGAGGCAGTTTTTTTAATTTGTTTATTATTTTATTTAAATTGATTATTTTTACTTGCTTTTGGTTATTTTTATTTTTTATTTATTCTAACAGTTATTTTAGCAGGAACAGTTTGTTAATTTGTTTATCTATTTGGATTAATTTATTTTACTTGTTTTTTTCTTATTTATTAATTTTTTATTTTGTATATTTTTATTTATTTTTTTCGTTTTTTGACTTTTAGATAACATAGTAAAAATTTTTTTATCTTCATGTAGCAGTTATAGATATTTTTTCATCCAATTTTTGGATTGATTGTTATAGTCTATTCTAATGATTATTTTTGGCAAGATTGGCTTGTTAATTTGTTTATTGTTTACTTACTTTATTTATTTGTATTGATTATTTTTACTTGTTTTTTCTTATTTATTTTTTATTCCTATTTATTCTTTTTTGTCTATTCTAACAGGAGTGGTTTGTTAATTTGCTTGGGTTAATTTATTTTACTTGTTTTTTATTATTATTTTTTTATTTTTATTTATTCTTTTCATTTTTTTTTTTTTAGATGAGTTCAGATCATTTATTTAGTAGCTTATTTTGGTCTGGGAAGGTAATAATAACTATTTTTTCCTCCAAGCAAAGTTTGCAGGTTTTGGGCTAATTGCTGTAGGCTGATGATCTTTTCCTTATTTTCTATGTTATTTTTGGTTTGATTTGCAATTTGTTTTTAATTTCCCAGATATACTTAGAAAGTGTTATACTGTTTGCGTATTTACTATTTGGGAAAAATGTTTTGTGTGCATAGTTTCTTTGTTTCCAGGGTCTTTCAGTTACTCCTATGTATATTTTTTTCTTCATTATCTGGTGATTTTACCATGGCTTGGTATATTACGTTGTTTCATAAATAATAATTACCACTTAAGGGACATTCATTCTTTAACTGCAGTTACACATGGAGTTAATTTGTTTGGGTGGTTTGTTCATAGTTTTCCTGTTGTGCTATTTTATTATTTTTGCCATGTTCTCAGTGCAACTATAGCTGATTTTTACTGTGGTTTTGTTGAATATTTTGTGTAGAGTGCTTGATTCTGGGAATTGTTTGTGTAAGAGTTTGAAGAATATTTTTCCTATGTTTGTTTTTATGTTTTTGCTGTATGGTGGGTTGAACCATATGATATTTCTCTTCCTGTTGGCTTTTTTTGTGCTCTGTGGTTTATCATTGGGTTTTCTGTATGGTTTATATGTGCCTTGTTTTAGGTTGAAGGTAACATCTAGAAAATCTACTTCATTTAGGTGAGTTTTATGTCTGTGTCATGGCCTGATGATTGCGTCTAGCATGAAACAGCCTGTTGCCTCTAAGTTGTTGACTTCAATGTTCACTTTTATATTTACATATGCTCTATCTCTGATACTGAGCACTTTATCCCATAAATATAGTACACCTTAAAACTATATTTCTTCATATATATATATATATATATATATATATATATATATATATATATATATATGTATATAAGCCAAACTTGCTCAGGTACATTCTAACTAACTCCTAATATATTAGGATGCTGAAACTATTTAACCCAGTAGAGCATGGGGCCCCATTTTTTTAGTGGGGATACCTAAAATTTAAAATTCACTAGCCCTAAGATTACCATTAGTCAGTAAGATAGATTAGGCAAAAAGAACTAAAATTTTAAGGAAACTTTATGCAATTATGAGTTAATTTCATTATTATTATTATTATTATTATTATTCAATCTGGGATAAACCCTTCAGGAAGAGAAAGTCCTTCTGGCCTAAAATGAGCTAACTAATTGAGCTTTAAACATTAATTTTAGTGGATACCCATATTTAAGTAGACACTCTTTTTATTTATTAAAAATATATATATTATATTTATTTATTTTTGTCTACTAGCCTGAATATTCAAGAAATCTGATTGAAGAAAAATATGTACTCTCTTGGCAGCACATTTGACCTAACAACAATTTTTTCTACAAAGTGAGCATCCATGTTTGTATCTTGCTGGAGAATGTTGTTAGATCAAACATACTGCCTGAGAGTGCATATTTTTCTTCAATCACATTTATACACACACACACACACACACACATATATATATATATATGTGAGAATAAACCAAAAAGTAAAGGCAATTTCCATACAACATCTTTATTTCCACTGACGAAGAACAAATATACAGTTTCCCTGTATGCTGATACACTTCTGATATTGTTCAACAAGGTTTTATTTTCTTCATTTCACCCCAAGCAATGCATTAATGTCACTAAGACACAAGGAATTACTGGGAGTGAAAGAGAATGAGAAGACTTTAGAAGGAACCGGGAGCCCAATCCTAAAAAGGAAACAAAAGATAAACCTCTTCTCCTGTTCAAAAGATGGGGTATAGTGGCTTAAGGTTTCAAATGAACAGTTGATTTACCCATAACAAGAAGATTAATGAAACATGATAATGATGAGAAAACACATAAGTAATTTTAACAAAACAAGATAAGGAATTTATTCACAAATTTACATGCTTGAAGTAGTGTTAGTAGCTTGTTTCAGTTAAATAAATCAGAATTCTTAAAGTCCATAGTTTTAATATATTGAAGGAGAAATGTTCATACAATACATAATATTCAAAAATGTTTAAGACAAATGTAAGAGAGTCCATTGCTCACTGGCAGAATATAAGGTTGCATACATTCAAAGTTAAATGAAAAGAGATAGTTTGTAATACTTAGCTATCTTGGATTGTTGAGAGAAAATTCTTTGAAGTGCTGTGTGCTGGTTAGATGCCAATAATATAACTGGCTAGTAATTTTACACTAGTGAGTATTTCAATGCTGGTTGTTAGGAACTGAAACAAAACATTTCACATGACTTCAGACACTCTTCGCTGATTATTTTAATTTTTCTCCTCACTTTATATCAAAAAGAATTTCATCTAGGTTTACTAATTTCTTTCCTTCTTTTTCTTTGCTGACTGGCTAATTTCTGTGAAGGCAAAGTTTTCATTGGTCCTAAAAAAATTTCACATATACTCATGAATTTCTTTCCTTCTTCTTCCTCAGTTCACTGGTAAATTTCTGTTAAAGGCAGAAAGCTCAAACATGCTTGTGAATTTCAAGCACATTTCTTTCTTATTCCTCCAAGTTTGAATGGAATGAGTCAAGGGAGTTATCATTATTTCGCACTCACTACAGGGGAAGGAATGTTAACTGAACAATATGAAAACCTATCTACTCCTATTGAAAAAAAAGACAAATAGAAGTAAAAAAAAAAAAAAAGCAAGTAAAAAGGGAAAAAAAAAGACTAAAAATTTTGGAGTTTAGTTGGAGAAGTATAGATTTAAGCAAAGAGCAGATGCAATTCCAAGTGCATGTTTCTCGGTAGAGGCAGTTATTTATGTAATTGCCATTCCTTAATAAATTTTGACTGTTTATTTGGATTTTGAGATTTGTGTTGTCTCCTAAAAATGAAAAAAGCAACTTTTGGCAGGTCAGAAGTGGAATTATCTATCAGCTTACATCCCATTACCCTCCCAAGCCTTTGGGCATGTGGAATGGGGAAGGTCAAGCAGCAAGTGCAAAAAAAGTGTGGATTTTCCCATTCACACAGAGACATATCAAAAAAGAAATCTTTTCTTTAACTTGCATATATGAAATCAAGGATATAAATGGAGAATTCTTTTTCTTAAGAGACTCAGCTCAAAACTGAGAATGATGGCAAGTATGAAATTAAAATTAACATCAATAATGGATTAATTAAAGTAAAGTAAAAATACATAAACAAACAAATAAAACAATAAAAAATTATTTACGCAAAAAATGAAATACAATTTTCCTAACTCAAGGAAAACACTAGAATGCTCAAGAATTAACAATGACAGTAAATGTCAGGAAAACCGGATGTCAAAATGGGTACAACTGAAAGAAGAAAGGAAAAAGTAAAAAATCAACAAGGAGTGAGTGAAAATGACCTAGTGTCCACTTTTATATATTATTTAAGCATTAAAAAAAAATATTTATGTAAAAAATGAAATACAATTTTCCTAACTCAAGAAAAACACTAGAATGCTCAAGAATTAACAATGACAGTATATGTCTAGAAAACCGGAAGTCAAAATGGCTATAATTGAAAGAAAAGAGGAAAAAGAGAGGAAAGGTGAAAAAAAAAAATAAGTAAAGTAAAAAAAAAAAAGTGTAAAGTAAAAAAAAACAACAAAAAGGACAAATAACCACAATATTCTATACATATGTACATATATGCACAGATAGGTGCATGTAAATACACATACACACATACAATATGAAAAACTTGTACAATGAAAAGAGTATATAAAAAAGAAAAATCAAGAAGTTTATGCAGTCAATTGCTGATACCCACTTATGAGTGGACAGTTTGATTCCTGGAGGGTCCGTCTACAAAACTCTGGATTTTATAACATCAATCAGTTGTGACAATTCTTTTACTTGTATTAATTATATATATATATATATATATATATATATATAGATAGATAGATAGATAGATAGATAGACAATAATTAGGATCAAATATGGATTGCAATCTGACAAAATGGAGAATTATAGGGAACGTTTATCAATCTAAGAGGTTTCACTTTTGTTAAGGAAACTTTAATAAAATTTAAATGTTAGATTGATAAATGTTTCATGTTTGTTTTTTATTTTATCATATTAATATATATATATATATATATATATATATATATATATATATATGAAGAAATATAGTTTAAAGGTGTGCTATATTTATGGGATAAAGTGCTCAATATCAGAGATAGAGCGTATGTAAATGTTATACTGGAACACACCTATTCTATAGTTAATAGTCTCTCCCACCTATAATAAGTAGTAGTAGTAGTAGTAATAGTCGAAAAGTCGCCCAGTGAGTTGGTCAGTCAGTCGATGTCGGACGACCGTTAGTCCGATATTAAAGTATCAGCCACCACAACTAGATTGCTGCGTCATTAACTATTATATCAAGTTCCTAATGTTTTGTATGTTGAACCTTTTTAGGACCGACTTAGTAATCGTTTGTTTTAAATGTTTTTGTGAGTGAATATTGCATTAATATTTTGTTTTGATGATAACAAAGTCAGACACCCATTTTGGCACTGACCAGGCTTGACATTGCTTAGCTTCAGTAATTGTTTGGGAATTGGTATTTTAAATGTTTTTGTGAGTGAATATTGCATTAATATTTTGTTTTGGTGATAACAAAGTCAGTCACTCATTTTGGCACTGACCAGGCTTGACATTGCTTAGCTTCAGTAATTATTTGGGAATTGGTATTTTAAATGTTTTTGTGAGTGAATATTGCATTAATATTTTGTTTTGGTGATAACAAAGTCAGACACCCATTTTGGCACTGACCAGGCTTGACATTGCTTAGCTTCAGTAATTGTTTGGGAATTGGTATTTTAAATGTTTTTGTGAGTGAATATTGCATTAATATTTTGTTTTGGTGATAACAAAATCAGACACCCATTTTGGCACTGACCAGGCTTGACATTGCTTAGCTTCAGTAATCGTTTGGGAATTGGCGTTTTAAATGTTTTTGTGACTGAATATTGCATTAATATTTTGTTTTGGGTATAAGAAAGATGTTTATCAAGACAAATAGTCACAATTTAGAATCTAAATCTAAATTTTAGATGTATGTAAAAACAGTGATAAGATAATTTTCTGCATGTGTATGTGTGAAAGAAAAAATAAAGCGTAATTTTTTTTCTTATTTTTACTTGTCTGTTGTTGTATAATTTTGTGAGCATTATTTTTATTAGCATTATGCAAACTCATCTCTGTTTGCATATGAAAAAGAGCAGGTAAGTGTGTGTGTGTGTGGGGGGGTACAAATAACTGGCAGGGTATGAAAGGGTCATTTCAGTCCAGCGAAAAAAATAGATACATTTTCCTACCATTCCAGACAAAGATGGAATGGGGTTTAATATTCACGGCAAAACATTATATTATTTATTTTTGCATTAAAAAAATGAATGTCCTTCTATCTCCATGATAAACGAGTGAGACTGCTATTTCTTTGTTAAAAGAAAAAAAAAAAAAACCCTATGCAACACCAGAATTCATTTAGGGAATCCGGTTAAGGGAAGCATGACATCTTGCATAGAATGGGAAAGAAAGAGAAGCGGAAAAAGAAACCCAGGGAAGGGGGCACTGAAGGAAATAAAGCCCAGTGGGTAGGGTTGGTCATGGAAAAAAGATAATGTGGGAGGAGAGATGAGACCATCAGGGTCAAGGAAAAGAGGACAGATGAGAGACTATCAGGGTCAGAGAAAGGAAGGTATTAAAAATACTACACTGGGCAGCAGCATATTTATTTTTTTTATTTTTCTTGGTTTTATTTTAATTTTGTTCCAGTCATCTGATTGTTTTTGTGGCCTGAGGTGAGATTTTTCCATCCCTGTTCATGAGTCTACTTGGAGTTATCAAAACAGCCCTTTAGTAGTCCAAGCAAGTAATGGCATAATTTTGTAAGGAACAAAATATTTACCAATTTCTAAAGAAGCTTTGAACAGAACTGGAATGAAACTAAAGAAAAAGAGAAGACAACAAAGAACAAAGAGAAGTTTGTGA